>OMLM01016640.1:38420-64988 GCA_900302695.1 Helostoma temminkii | reverse complement strand
CTGTACATGGAAACTGAATTGCTTAAAAGAAATAGGAATTGCTTCTAAAGGCTCTGAACTTAAAAAAAACAAACAAACAAACAAAAGCTCAGTTTGCAGATAAAACATGCTTGAAAACAGTATATGAAAGTTACTTTTAGATTTAAAAGTTAAACCTTTCTCTAATCCTTAAATGCTTTGGTTTGCACTTTCTGTCTGCACATTTATTTTCCCACCCCCACCAGAAAATTCTATCGTAAAATTGTGACTATAATCTTGCATTTATTCAAACAGATGCAGCGACTTCTCTGAGGGTTGTGTTGGGATAGAAGTCTCAAGTTCACAAACACATAGGCAAAATAACAGGCAGATGCTGTTCCAGCCTAACATGAAATCCTATTGTAATGTGTGCATCTGTGGGAGAAGCCACACACCCTTATCTAGTCAGCACACTCCTAACAACAGTGGCTGGGAAACAAAACAAGCCACTGGGTGATGCAGAAAGGGCAACATGATCACAAATATGCCACATCTTCCCTGAGTGCATAATAATCCACAGTACCCTTCACAAACATAACTGTTTTTTTTTTTTTTTTTGCTCGGGTAGATTGTGTCCTTTCAAGTATTTTATGAGATTGGTAGAGAGGGACCATATAGTAAGTAGAACAAATACCTAACATAGTTATGCTTTATTACTTTCAACTGTTAAAGGAACTAATGTATGTATGCTCATTATAAGCACAATATGTCCAACTACTGTATAGAGCAAGCTGGAGTAGACTGACACTGCAGTTGTGACATATGAGATGAGAACTTTGTTACATATTGTAGGGAGTACTGTCAACAGCCATCAACAGATAAGACAGTGTGTTGTTGTTATAAAGCGTCCCCTCACTTATGATCCATAGATGTTACAATAGTACCTGTGAATAACACTATCCAAAGGAGAGTATTGTCATTAAATCATACCCAATAATCTATCATATTCTACAGCACCCTTAATGAAATAATTTTAACTTATTTATTATATCATGACCAGCCTTTAATTCAGTACTTGACAATACTGCAGAGGCTAACAGCAGAAAGTATGTTGTGCTACTGAGGAACTTTTTGTTGTTGTGTGTCAAAGGGATCGCAAGAAAAGTATGACCAACCACTGCATAGCAAGGTTTCCAAATGGACACAGGCACAATCTCAAGTTAACAATGCAACACGGATAGAGAATGTTCAGTGAGAAATTTGACTCCAGAAGAATTCTCCTATTTTTAGTGTCCCTGATTGAAAGCACTTTTGAGCATATTCCCATTAAAATCATCATGTAAAGTGGAATGCTCATTTAATCAGTCTCACTCTTCTGGGCTGCATTTGAAAGGCAATCTGACCCTACTGTGTGCAGAGATCATTTTAGATAACGTATTTGATTGTCACATCTAACAAGATTTTTTTTTCTTCCTATAAAAGCTATTTAGAGACAGGGTGACCAGTTTCAATAATACCTCAGACCAAGTGATACACTTGCGATGATGTGAGAACGATGATAATGAGCAGAATAGTTAGAAGAAATTTTATGGTGATTGCTACTGTGATGATAAGATGGCCTGAACATGTTACAGTAGCAGCAATGAAGACAAGATCATCAAGACTAAAATCCACACAAGGAAGACTGTATTGATTGATAATGATGCCAAGGCACGTCCTGGTCATGATCCCACCTTAAGGATAGATACTATGTACAAAGCTTATTTTAAAGTAACCCTAACAGTGACATGCATTCTGAGAAGAGCAGTGACACTCATGACTGGTGTTAAGTGAACACTGTGAGGAGTTTTTCTTGTTGCAGTTTTGTCTGCAATTAAATTGATCTAAAACCGGATGACTCAGGGTTTTTATTGAGAATCTCACTTGTCTTGTAACCATAGTAACATTTTCAAGTAGACGTTTTCATGAAAGGTAAAAACGATTGATCATCCACATACATTCTTTCATAGGCAGTATGGTGCATCACACTGTAAAACACTTTTTCTTCCAGCTGTAAGAGAGTTGTAAGATGACTTGGTTAGTTAACAGGTTTTCTCAAAGCTTTCAATTCTTTTACATGCACACAGCTTTTGTGTAATGCACACTTGTGAGGGACTACACAAACAGGCAGGAGGAAACAGGTGGTTTTCAACAAAACAGGGTTTTATTTACCCCAAAATATGAACGCAAGAAAGTTACAAAATATTAAGATATTGGGTCCATAAAAAGGGGTCAACAAAACCAAACTCAACTGAATTTAGCCAAATTAAATCTAAGATAAACAAACTAACTCAAACTAACTAATACAAATAGGGAGCATATATATTGGCTGATCAGACAATCTAAGACACACAGGGGATATCTGAAAAACAAAAGCTCACCATCAATTTTTAAAGACCAAAATATAATCTATTATACAAAACAACATTATCAAATAACTAACATAACATACACGTTTGTATAGTCTTCTTTATCCTCAGGGTAAAACTTCCAAGTAGGAGTTGTTTTGGTTGCAAGGGCACCCAGAGTGATGCTGTTCATGATTGTGGCATTTAAATGAAATGGCTCTTCAATGCTGCTCTGAATACACATGAATGGCCCTTATTTCACAAAGGAGGGATTAAAAGAAAAGGAAAAAAAACAAAACTATTCTTCCCTTGAAATATTAACCACCAATGACAGTTTTCAGAAAAATGCAACCCTTCTTTCCTGTCCTCATCTGCATTATAATCTCTTTACTCCACTGAATAAAGCTTGGGGTTTTGTAAGTCAAGAGGCTTCGAGACGCTATTATTCAGCCCCAAAGTACAGTGGGCTGGGTGTAGCAATGACCTCATTATGTTAAGAGAGCAGCAGAAGCCAGTCCAGAGACATTTTCTGATTGCAGTCCCTGGGCTGCCTGGCCTCTGGGTGGAGAGGAGGGGGCTCAGCTGGACACTGTTGTGGAATGTGAATGTGTTATAAACAGATTGGCTTTATATAAGCCAGGTTTATGGACTGGACTTTTTATTATTCGGACATGTGTGCATATACATGCGCACGCACCGGATGAACAGCACTGTGCTAAAATCTCAGGGGAAATCTCAGTGTGAAGCTGTGTAGCTTTACAAGAAAAAGGAGCTTATGATCTCGCACTGCTTCATGCTGCCTGCCTTGATCTAAATATAATAAAGTAGTTGACGATCCTCAAACTGAAAGATACGTTTATTCCCAGTGTAGCTGTGCTCCAGATGGATCAGGCCAGTGAAAGGCTGGGATACACTGTATGAGGAAAAACTCAAGAGAAAACCCATAGTTGCAGTTTCCTTTGTGACAAATGAGAAATAGACTGTTAACATGTTGTGCTGGATTGCTGCCATGCAGTAAAACACTAGCAGATGGGAGAGAATGGGCTGCTGTTTTCCCGAGAAAAAAATTTGGGGCTAATGACAATTAACAACAATGTTTAGTTAGAAATATAATCAGGTTTTCACAATTCTGATTAACACTTTGCACTAATTTAAAAAATGTAGGACATGGTCTCTTATTTAAAATGTCTATAACTCTTTCATGTAGTAATCTTAAACTGGAGATAGGATTTTAATATTATTAATGTGGGCAATTTGTTAAAAATACACATATCATAACATACATAATTTTCATTTTTCTTTCTGAGAGTTCAACGGCCCCAAGTGCATAAACTCAGAAATGCAGCTAATTCAGCAGTGTCTTTCTGACCTAATATGTTGGCAGGTAACTTCTCTGAAGCTTCCAGTCATTACCTGCTCAGTTCTAACTCTGTAATTGTCTTTGAGTTCAACAGACTATGATTGAAACATATAAATATACACTACCAATCAAGTTTGGTCACTCATAAAAGCTACCATGTTTTTCATTAAAAGATATGCTACCATCATTGCAAAAAGAGGATCTTCTAATGATCCTGTTGTTATCCTTTTAAACTAATGAAAATATAAGGTGCTATTAGAAGGCTAATGTTCATTGATTACAGACCTCTGTATGTTTATGTACAGTAAATATTCTTTAAAAAACAGCTGTTTCCAGTACACTAGCTTATATAGTGATATTTTGGAAATTCAATGTCCTGTCTATGTCTATCAGGAGGAGCTGGGTCACCAAGCACCAATGGAAACCACGCCCTGCATTTGAATAAATCTGTATCTCTGTATGTATTGACTTACAATCTTGTATGCAAGTATTTATACACTATCACAGTTGTCATCATTTTGGCAATGTATGGCACCCTCTGATAGACATCACCAGATGCTGGGTGTCTTCCCTGCTGATGCTGTGTCTGGCCTTTACTGCAGCTGTCTTCAGTTTGTGCTTGTTTAGAAGGAGTTTTGCCCTCAGCAATTTAAATGCTTTGGTCATTGCATAGCAAAGTTATTTAACTTATTTAACTAAGTTTAAGTCTCGGGTTGCTTTTATTGTACTATACTAGACTATCAAGGAAGTGGATCCTGAAGGGCAAAGTTCACAATTATCCCCATCAATCTTTTCATTTCGAACATCACTTAAGGTCATAAACTCTGGGCAGCAACTGAAATGAGTTTCTTTCACCTACATAGACTCCTAGTCTTTTCCTAGGCTCACCCTGAGGGACAGGGTCAGGAGCTACAGATAACAGGAAAGAGCTCATTTGAACTCGTCTCATCTCTATTACATGGAGAAGGTCCCAGCTGAATTTGGTCAGGCATCTGATTAGGACGCCTCCTGACAGCTTTCTTGTGGACATATTTTGGGCATCTCCAAATGGAGAGAGGCCTGGAGAACCAAGACCAAGACCATGTAGAATGAACTACATATTTCAACCAACCTGAGAAAGCTGTGGGATGTCTCATATACTGCTGGAGGACATAACTCTTAAAATGATATCCTGACTTACACAGCCTTCTGGCTCTGCAGTCCAGAGATGAGTGATGGAGAATCATGGATGGATGGTTATGATTAGTTGAATGCATGGTTATATGTAGACCTGGATGAACTTAGTCAAATATATCAAGTATAACAGTCAACCTATATAAAGTTTCTCCTGCTGTGTGCTGGTAAGGCTACATGTGGCAGCATTCATGTTACAGGCTTAGGCTGGGAGAAAAAAGTATGTGTTTGTATATGAAATGGTAAAAAAACACAAACCAAATGTAAGTTCATTCATGTTAAGAATGTTTTTGTCACGCCCAGTCGCCCCATTTTATCCTACTTGGTCATTCTCTTTTTCCACCTGGCAAAACCATATTTGCCTGCAGCTTATTCACAGTACAGTCAGACCCAATATTTCAGCCACTAACCCACATACACACGTAATATCACTGGTTTGCCTATCAAGCCAGTTCTCCAAGCTTATCCTTTTCAGTTTTCTTGTTTGTTTACTGCCTGTATATGGACACTGCTTGTTCCCGGATCTGGTCTGTTCTCTTCCTGGTTTGCCTGCTTCTTTGCCGCTGCTTTGAACTCTCATGCACGAGTTTTGTTTGGCTCACTGGACCTGGGCCCCATCCCAGCCCCTCTCTGCTTTGTTTGCCTCCTCGTGCCTGGAGCAGTAATGAACTCTGGCTCTGAATTTTGACCACGCTGTCTGCCATTTAGTTTCAAGCTATTCACCTGCAGAGACATCATTTGCCCCATGCAGCTACTGTGCTCACATTTGCACCAAGCCACTCACCTTCAGAGGCTCTGTCTTTTGCTCCTGTCCACCTTTTTGTAACCAGCCACTCACTGACAAGGACTGTGCTTGTGCCTTTGTCTGCAATTTTATAGCAAGCGGTGTTTTTTCTCAAACTGCACTACTTGTCTCAGTTCTCCAGCTCAAGCCCATATACTCCAATTGCTATTTGTCCTCTTTATTAATATTTCTTTTATCTGTCTATGCCTTTTTATGGTTCTACGTTTAAGTCTAATTATTCTAAAAGCCTGACATTTGGCTTTCATTCACAGAGCATACACTTTTTGGCACTTGATACTCCCTTTATTATAACTGCTTTCTCTTTCATTCAAAAGTCTAAGTCCAAGGTTTAAGAGGTGCTCTCAGGCATACAGGGTCGGAGAGGGTTTGATCCAGTGGTGAGAAAAGTCTACTTACTTTAATGGATAAATATGTAACATCACATGAAGTCAGTTCATTTTTATACGTGTGTTCATATGTGTTTGAAATTAAAACAGTTCATAATTGGTTGAGCAAATATTAACATATTCTAAATGCAATATTTCCCAGAGAGCAATCCATCTTAAGTCAGATTTTTTATTGAATATCAGGACTTTTTTAAGACATTGTGACCGCATGAAAAGAAAAATATGTCACTAAAAAAAAAATTAAGGGTGGCTGAATTCAAATTACCTGCAGCTTCAGAGTACCACACATGCTGGCTCACGTAGGGGCTTGCTGAAAAACATAGACTGTTCTGATTAGTGCTTTTAGTGCTTTTCCTATAATGACAGATCACAATATCTGTATCTGAGAAGAGAGATAGTGATGTAAAAAAGTTTCAGTTTCTCTTTAGTATAGTGGTACTTTAAATGTAAATTTTCAGTGTTCCAGTCAGACATATTTATAACGGAGGTGCCCTCACGCAAAACATATAATAAATAATAATAGTAAATAAATAAAGGCACTACCATTTGTATGTAAACGTTTTTTGTTTACAATAAAGAAATAAATGCATTATATGTTTTTTAAAAGTTGCTGCTGCATGCTTTTGATTAGTTAAATATTGTATTGTCACAATGTACAATTATGGCTTTTCCACATTAGTGTAATGTGTTACATTCAATGACTAGAATGCTCACAGAAAACAGAAAAAGTCATTCCACATCCAAATTTCCTACTTATATGGCTTAGCTTGCATTAGATTCTTCTTTCGCACTTATTTCTACTTACCTAAAAAAAACATACAACAGAATAATACAAACATAACAGACCAAACTCACCCATTATCTCGGTTGTAACCGGTTGAAACTATTGTCCTTCTTTGCATTAGCTACGGTTGTTTCTAACACATAAATAAGTGTTGTAACTTTTGGTAATAGCCACACAAAATCTGCACTAACATGTTAATAATTATAAATATAATTAATTATTGTATCATGATTTCACCATTACTACAGCTGGAATACATAGGCGTTTTCCCAGAACATAGCCCAGCCCAGACATCCCCCTGCACCGCACACTGGCGGGGCGCATCCTTACATCAGGAATCACGCATGCGTCGACGACGGAGACTCTCCTGATTTGACAGCCCCGGAATCGACCACACAGCCCACTATATTGCAAGGCTTCCCGTTGGCAGCGCACCGCCATCTGCACCTGCCTACTCTGTTGTTTTGGTTGGAGCGCTGGGAGGGGTCATTATTTCGCAGGGAGCCGTAGGAGGAGGAGGCATTTCCGAGACACCGACAGAAGCGTGTAGCCACAGATTCAGCACCACAAGATTGAGGAAAGCGTCCGAGTTGAGTCGATTTTCACTGTGCACTGTGGGTTAACTGAGCAGGAGGACAGAAATCTTTGGAAATACCCAGTGAAACCAGGCGCTGCACACAGTTTGTGGACCTGCACGAGGTGTCATCTCCAACGGTTAAAGGTGCGTAAAGGCGTTAGTTGGATGCTGTGGTTTGTTAACTGGGTGTATTTCTTTCTTGCTAGCAGTCTGGTAGCATTACACTTGCTGCACTGGCTGACCCGCTCTCTTGCTAACGTTAGCTTAGGCGAGGTCCGGCTTTTCATTCATCATTGTGCTCTAGCTTGTTGGCGGGGTAACTAGTTAAATACATCCCCCGCGCTGAAATATTTTACAGCTCGTTAACGTTATACCACAAAAGGCTTCCACCGCGTTTATTTGCTAAGGTGGGCTACTCTTGTTAGCTAAAATGTCAGTGTCGCCCACTCTGCTAACCTTATCCACACCGCACTCCGAGCACTGCTATCCAGAGAAGCCAGTGCTGAAAGCCTGCTCCGCCTGACTTATGTGAGCTTGTCGAGCACAGACAAGCTAGGATGCTAGGCTACCGTTAGGCTAAGCTAACTGACTGACACCGGCCACTTTCATGCTAGTAAAATAACGGTGCCACATCTGTAGTAATGATTGTTTAATGTATCAGGGTTTGGTTAATAATCTGTCGCGTCTTAACACGCGTAAAGACCCCTGTGCTTCTTCCCACCATGTCTTTGAGGCGCTTTTATATTTCTTTGTCTGCTAATTTTTCCTCTTTGTTTAGTTAATTAACATTAGTAGGCGCGGTTTAAATAAACCGCTCACTCATGTGCCCGAAAAAGCGATATCAGCAATTTGTAAAATAATATCTTCATTAATTGTATTTCTTTATCACGCCCTGTTGCTTGTCTCAAGGATGTGAAGAAGTATCGTTACACACCCTCGCTTTGCCTCACCCCTCAAGTGTCATGTTACTTTATAGTCAAGTCAGTAAGGTCCTAGAACAGCAAGTTTCAGTAAACATTTAACGCAGCTTATTCAAATAACATTTACCCGTCTCTAATTGAACCTTCACAACAAATGCTGCACACCAGGAGTTGGCATGTCGCGTATAATTACTGATGTGAAACTGTGAAATAACTATAGCTTATGTTCAGCCATCCATAAATATGTTCCATCTGCTTTGTATGGTACACACTGCAGTTTATGTTGGTTCGTCTGGCTTGTGGTGTAAAATCTTACCCAGTTCAATAGACGCTGCAAACGCTACAGATCAGTGGAGTTAGTTTGAATGCATGCTTCTTTCAGACTTGGTGTTGTACAGCAGCATTAGTTAAACCAAATCTTTTCTGACCCAGTGTAAGGTGTAAGTCAGTTAGTGCCACTCTCTTCCTGTAACTGGAGATAGGGAATCTCGGAGGCCTGCAGGGACCACATAGTGGCTGTATTTAGACTCTGAACTTTTGATTGGCAATGAGGAATGCACAGACTCACTCTCATGAGTGGTATGGGTCCTCCATATGTTTACATATACATTATATGTTTACCCTGTAATTATATATATATGTGTGTGTATGTGTGTATATATATATATATATATGTATGTATGTATATATGGCCTATAGACAAAACTATTTTAAGATACACTATGTTGCATTTCTTAACATTATATTAAATTGAACAAATGCTTAATGACAGATTACAGTGCAGTTGTAAGTGGATCCAAGGACATTTTAAATGTTTAATGTACACACCTTGTCAGCAGTTATAATGTAACATTTAATGATTATTTGTTCCAACTTTTGCTTTACTATATTGTGATACATCACGTGTTTACAGCGGCCTCCATTCATGGAGGAGTACTTGTTAATAAAACTATTTAATTAGCACAACGTCATAGTTTTTTAGAAATTATATATTGATTTTTCATTTGCTACCTGTAAATGCTATATTGGGGCACTTCAAGGAAAGTTATAAAAGAATCCAGTCATTAAAATCTGTTTCAAAAAGCAGTGTTTAGTGTGTTGTGTTGCTATGGGCTCATTCAGACAGAAACCTAAAATCCATGTGAAATGCTTCCAACCATTCATAATATGTACATCACAATATAGTGAAGACAAAGTTCAGTTTAAACGCACAAGTAATGATTAATTTCATATTTGATCTATCTGATACAGACCGATCTGTTGTTTTTCTTTTTGTAATTCATTCAATAAAATAGTTAACAAAGTCTAAGGAAGATACTGTCTAAGACATCTTACTTTTTTCTTGTTTTTCAGATTATTAGCTGGCCAGTCAGATTTAATACCTTAATCTATCTATACCTGTCCATATTTGTCTTTAAGGGCAATGAGACAAAACCTGTCATTCCAGGCTGTCATGCATGGACAGACTATCCTCTGCCCTTTGGAAAAGTAACTGCATATGTGTATTGTGGTCTGACCATCTGCTTAAGATCATGTTTTATGTGCTCATTTGTTTAACCTTTAACCTCATTTGACAGAAGACTACATTCGTATTCACTCTTATATTGTTGAACTAGATTTTTTTAACTATTGAATGCTTTAGTAATTAACATGGCCTTGAATTAGTGTTGTATTTTGGTCATCTGTGGACTGGTTTGATTTCAAAAACACCTATAACATAAAATAGCTGACAAAACTGATGTCAGAGACATTCATACTAGCATGCAGCCCATTTCTTCCTCATTCCTTATTCATAATACTAAATTACAATCATCTTGATGTTTTAGTGCAGTTGCTATGCACTATTTGTTGTATAAAACCTGTTTATGCTACTGGCGATAAGGAAAAGCCACAATTTATGGGTAAGATTATGCAGTGAATGGCAGTCAGCAGAGCATTGTGTTTCCAGTCTCCTGGGAGAGGAAGCAGTATTGGCTGAACACCATGGTACCCTTCTTTGTTGTACTGAAGCAGAGCTTTAAGGTAGCCATGGTATCCCTGCTAACTGGAACAGGATTCCCTCTCCTCTTAGGCCTTCCCCCACTCCAGCTCATGCACAAATGTTAGATATGGTTTAAGAGATGAGACTGTAGTAACAAAATAAGACAGTAACTAGCTGTAACGCTTTTGTTTACCATATCAATTTTAACCCTACTAACCCCAGGGTTTTTATTACTCTATGATGCAATGTGGAATTGCATTGACCTGACAGCACAATTTAGCGCCAGGATTTTTCCTCATTTTATTAAGACAACATATGCTAAACTCATATTACATATTATTGGTATCCATGTACAGTAAGGATAGATGATAACTCTTCAGTGTTATTTTTTTACAATAATTATTACATTACAGATAAATATTGTGAAGCATTTTCGTTTTGCAGCACATAACTTCCCTTCTTCTCATCATTCTCAAATGTGTGCTACTTGAGCCCGTTCAACATTATGTGATATGTTAGATTAATCTCTTGTTTCCTTAACTGTTGCTGACATTATCCCACATTGTACCATAAAGACAATAAAAAAGGAAATAGCACTTTGTTGTTTCGGGGGGACAATAAAGTAGGTGATCCAGCAGTGCTTGAAAGTACATTGTCAGCAGCAATTTGGTGCAGCAAGAAGGAATGAGGTTCTTCTCTTAGTTCCTTTAATGCCCATTAATATACTTAACACTGCATTCTCACCTACAATGCTCAATAGGAGGACTGTTGATGTGAAAATATATATTGTTAGTGCCTAGCTTTATGCTCTATTGTCAAGAAAATCAACCCATTACTCTAAAGTCAGTGGGTGTGTTTGAGCAACATTTCACTCAGTAACTGCTCTTAACATATTGCAAGTCATCAGAAATCAGGCTGATATTCTGTTTTTTTCCTATGAAGCTAATAAAATTTAAAAAATGAAAAGTGCAGAAGTGTGTGCTACCCTCTTTGTGTCATTGCAGCCTGACTTGTGTGGAATATTTAATCAAAATTTTATATCTTATGCAGTTTGGATCTCATATTCAGGTTGCAGATAAATTTTTAACAGTATCCCAGAATTGTAGGTTCTTTTTTTGGTCACCAAAAGTTACCAACTGATCTAAGTTTGAAGGGGAATGTGTTGATGTACAGTTTTACAGAGACTCCATGTGGCACACTGATTAGGCTTCTGTGTTACATTTTGTTGTGGTAATAATAGTCATATTACTTATCCTGTTGAAATATAACTTTTACGGGCTGATGACAAACAAACAAGTTCCCTTTGGGTGATTAAATGTTGTGAGAAACTTTCCCACAGGAGATTGAGTCCGATTTAAAACAACTGTCCATTGCTGCTGCTGTAACCACATCATGGGGTGAATGCCATGTACAAGTAGTATATTTTTAAGATAATGGACATTCTTTATTAAGGGATGCAGATCTTTAAACACATCCTTGGTAACATACAGCAGATGAATTCCCTTATTGGACTGGGGGCTTTCATTTGATCAGTTGTTGGAAATCTTTCAGCCTAGGAACAACATGGAAACCAAGCAGCTTTCCTTACAAAATAAAAAGGTGTTTTTAGATAACAACTTTAATTAAGGGTTGAAATTACCTGCGATAAAGTTTTAGTAGTATCACTGGGAAACACTCATGGAGAGAGAGCAGGAGGGGTATGTAGAATTGAGCAAGGGCAACTTTTGGACAGACAGCACCTTTTCTCATTGGGATGTTGTATCTGGAGTGTGATGCCAAGCAGCCGACAGGATTTTTTACTACTGTATTAATGATTCTTCCCCCAATCGCTCACAAATGTCACAGCCTTTAAAGAAAAGTTGTTGATTTTGACAAGATTGAATTGTTAAATAGTATTTTTCTTTAGTTGATTGGTCAGTTTGGATTATCTGAAGTGACAAGAAACATCAGAACCACAAGCTAATTTCCTTAATTTCCCACTGATGTGGATCCGTTCACATTTATAGTTAGTTGGTTATGCCTTATACTAAAAATTCATGTTATTAACTTTAGATAGGCTGTCCTCAACTGTGAGCATCAAAGGCCTTTAACGCAGGGACTGCATGTACAAGTTACTTTGATACAGTTACTCACAGTAAAAAAAATGATTCATTTCATGTTGTCCAGTATGACTTGACTGTTATTATTCAGAAAATTAATTAATGTTAGTATCCAAATTTCTACATATTTTACATACATATGGGATATGTGTAAATTACAAAGCACACTTATACATACAAATAAACTATCCTGTTTCCTGCTGATTATTGGAATTTATTTGAAGTTTTCTTTAAAATATTTTCCAAGCACTGCTACCTCACAGCTAGAAAGTCCCTGGTTACTCTGGGTACTTCAGGTTCATCCCACAGTTCAAAGACTTGCAGATTAGGTGAACTGGTGACTCTTAATTGCTCGTATGTGTGAGTGCCTGTTTCTGTATGTCAGTCCTGAGATAGACTGGTGAAACATGCAGGGTTTACTCTGCCTTTGGCCCAATTACAGCTGGGATCAGCTCCAGCACCCCTCACATGAAACCTGTTACCTGTTAATTTACCTTCACCTTAATCAAGTTATAAAGGGGAAAAAAGCATGGGTGCGCATTGTCAGTCATGAGCTGACACTAGTTTAAGCATCTACTGTGAAGATATACGTCTCATTTCCACAGAAACTATCACTGAAGGAATTTTGTGTATAATATCTAAGCAGTAATAGGCCACTAAATGCAGTTTGGATATATAGATAGATAGATACTTTGTTAATCCCAAATGAAAATTCCAGATATCCAGACATTCAGGATAATTCTCATTTGCCCAGTGGTTGGTGCTCTAGCCATTATAGGATATGTTAGCACATTCCCTTTACTAGAAAGTTCTCTCTGCTTCTGCTGCGTCTCTATCCTCCACTGTGCGACCTTATTGTTTTGATTCAATCAAAAACTAAATCTGTGCCAAAAGTGTTGCTTGAGGCCATTCAAGTCTCTCATCCTTTTGGCTGTTCTTTCCTCACTTGTCTCTCTCATGCTCATTCTCTACCCACCCCCACCATACATCTGGGACCAGTATGGGCTTCTAGTATTGATTCAGCTCCTCCCCCATGGTGTGGACTCTGTCTTGGTGCATTAACTTTTCTATTGTTTGGTGACTGCTTTCCTTACTCCTCTCACAGGAAAAAAAATCTAGTTGTAATTTCTAGGATTTGACATCCAGGGTTTAGGCAAAAAAATTGGATCAGGATGCTGGAGACATCAGATTAAATTTTAAGTTAAGTTAAAAATATGTATATGCTTAATTCGATTTGAAATGCACTTATTAAGTCAAGATAAGACAGATCTTTTCTATAAATATTCCAAAAATGGGGGTGTTAAAGGCTTAGGCAGTGCCAGCTGCTTACCAGTTTTTTTCCTTTCCCAGAAATGCCTGACAGTGCATACATTTTTTAGTGAGTTCTCCACTTTCTCAGGAATTATCCTCCTGGCATACTCCTTTCTCCCTTTCTCTCCTGCAGTCTCTCAGTTACTCATTATTAAGCAGAGACCTTTGCTGTCAATTACTAAAAAAGACATTAAATTCCCTCCTTAGTATATAAGACAGCAAACTTGGCAATTAAGATTTTTTTCACTGAAAGTAGCCTAAGCATGATGTGAGGGACAAGAAAGAAAGTGCTACAAATGTAAAGTTGACAGGTAATTTTAATGTGATGTTAAATGGTAATATTTGAGACATTATATGGGTGAAATAAATGCATTATGTGTGTGTAAATGTAGCTGATAAAATCTATCCATACAGTACTTTATTTGCCCTAGAATGGCCACATATTATGGACATGCACACACTTTCATACTACAGTTGGGGATTGGGTGGGGATATATCTAATTTGTCTGTGTCAACAATGTTACATATATCCACACAACAAAATATTATGGCAACTATAGACACGGTATATACTTTTTGTATTTGACTGAACAACATAAAAAAGCCAAAGAGTCTAACCATATTTCTGTAAGTCATTTTATGACAACTTGTGCAGCCGCCTTAGTCTCCTTTATGCATGCCATAATTTTGCTTTTGCTATTATTTTGGCAGTGAAATAGATTTATAATGTTCTCAAACTGACTTGTCTTCTTTTTGAGAAGTGAATTGGCCATCAGTGAGCACAATGCCTGACCAGACAGACTTGTGAAGAGAATAAATATTATTAGTTGTATTTCCATTTTAGAAAGTGCTGGAAGTAGAATCGCCCTGTGGGACAAACCTCCAAATTTTTTTTATTGGTGTCATAACCATCGCTAGAGACGTAGCTTTTTTCTGTCACCCTTGAAGCGTTGATGCAACAAGCTGCACTCAGTCATATCCAATTATCTGTGAGATTAAGGAGAGCAGAATTTATGGCTAAGAGGTTTTTAAGTCACTGCCAATATTTGCCTTGCTGTTCAGCAATCCTATCATTATTCTAGTGTAGCAAATGAGAATCCTCTTTCCATTAAAGAAATCTGTGTTCCCTCTTTCAAATCAAAGCTGCGCATTGTCCACTACATTAATGTCAACGCCGGCAAAGCTAGGTCATATGACACTCATTGTCCCATTCATAGTGATAACAAATGGATTATCATCCTGTCACATTTGTGTGGAACAGCCTTTAGAAAGTAAAAAAGGCAACTGTCATAGGTCACAATGCAATTTTTAAATATATATTTGAATAAGTGGAATGAACATGACTACATATTATGAATGGTAATGCCTACAAGTCAGGATATCCACGTTTTTTTCTGTCTTGTAACTAAACAAAAATTATTTTTACATTTTCTCCAAAAGACATTGTGTGCACTCATTAGGTTCATCCACATATTAAATATAAATATGGACATAAACAATGCAGGATTTAATTTTTTTTTTGAATCTGCCAATTAGTGACATCCAGGATAAATGTGTTAACTATTCTTAACAACACATTTCATTTGTTGAGCCAACAGGGCAACAAATGTGTGTCATAAAAGTCATAAATGGTATATAATACATATATATACATAGTACATAGTATAATGATGTGAGACAAGCAACATGTGTTCACGATTATTGGTTTTATTCACATATTTCTTTTTTTCTGATGTTTGTCCAGAAGTCTGACTTCTAGACACACAGCCTGTGTAAAAACTGCATGTTACCTGCGATAAAGTTTTCATGCATCTATGTAGGATGAAGGAGGATAGGAATGGGTTTTTAAATGATGTGTAAAACCCATAATCCAGCAGCTTTTGAACAGCAATGTATTTCAAACCAGTTTGAGGTGTCCTGATATGGACACTTTCCAGCGAACTGGGGGCAGGTGTTTTCAGAAGAAACATTACTGTTTTAAGCATGTTTATTCAACTTTGCAGTGTGTGCATTATGCTTTTAAATTCCTAAGAGACCATGACTGCTTTGAGAATTTCGCAGGTTGTGCTCTACTTTGATCAGCCTATTTTGGCCGCTCTGAGAACATGGCTCTGGAGAGCAGTGATATGACAGGTTGAGCCTTGACTTCTGCTTTTAGAGTCTCTCCCACTGTTCCACACAAGTGTGTGTATGTGCTTAACGCTGCTCTGAATCTGGGTCAATGCAGTTTTGGCATATTAACTCTCCGTAATGACAAATGACAGGGATTTTAGTCACAAAGTTAGTGTCATATGGTAAAGAAGCGCCAATGCCCATTTTATGCAGTGCAAGCAGTCTTTAAACTTTTGAATATCTTTATCTGTGACAAATATGCGTAAATTTGGAAAACTACAGAACTAAGAGTATTCAGTCTGTCTGAAAACCCTCAGGAGACACCAGTTCTATGGCATTTTACACTCATTGTAGTGACACAGCTCTTTTAAATATTAACAAGTTCACAATCTTTAATAATTATCATGTTAAGTATTTTATTAAACTGCCTTCCTTAGCAACACAGGGTTTTACAGGAACACAATGAACCTTAAAACTGCTTTCTGTTACCTTTGTGATTGTCACTTTATTCTGAGTTGTTTTGATAAATGTTGACAAATGTGAATAAACATTAGGATTTTAAACTTACTAAACCCTGCCTAATTGCAGGGCAATATGACCTCATTTCTCTGCTCCCTGAATGTTTATCATGTATTAACCTCATTTGTTAATACATTCATGGTGTTGAAGTTAATCCATGTCAACATGGACTCTCAGACAGAGTTTTGCTTTTGCCTGTAAGACTTGCAGATGAGATGTAAGATAAGAGATGGTGCCCCTTAAAAAAGCACATTTAAATCACAATGTAGTACAGTTATGGACCCTTGAATATGCAAATTAATTAACTTGATATGATGAGTTAAATATAATTGAAATGACTAAATCTCTGCTATTTTGAACAATAATACATATTGAGACATTAACATTTTGACCAAAAGTCAAAACACACACACTTATTTGCAATCGTGCTGGCCAGTGATGGAGCCATGGTTTATTGAGGATACCCAAACTACATAAACATTGCTAGGCATTTTTTTGCAAGGATGAATAGTGCAAAGGTTACTTCACTTATAGACAAATGTAAGCAAAATCTTCAGGCACACTGAGTGACAAATTTTGTTTGAGCTACCACAGTATGTGCACAGTCCTTCAAGAGTTACAGAAGCCTAATATAAAATAGCTATGCCTACAACAATTTGGCAAACAGCTGTGGAAAGTAGTGAGTTAGACTGAGCATGTGAGCACAGTGACAAAGGGTAGGCTGGATGATTCTTCTCAACAATAGGATCAATTGAAAGGGCACAGAGTGTGTTTGAGCTGGCAGATGGAGGGGAAATTGCAGCTTTTATTGATTTGTAACATTGTGATGTCATGTCATGTGTAGTGTACTCGGATCGACAAATACAAAATAAATTACATTGAAAAATTCTGCCCCAGTTAATTAAACAATGCTAGAAGTCAAATATTTAATGCACTGGTGTGAAATGTTAATCAATTTGAAGACATCATAAGAGTTATCTAATTACAAAACTCTCTGTTATTTTATTGCAGAAATTAAGACGTCATTAATGATGCCCTATGTAATATTTATTGAGTGCAGTAGTGCTTTTAAGTACAAGACCAAAATCAGAGTTACCGCATGCAACAAAGACAGCAGAGGTTTCTCTTTGTGTTAGTAAAGGCAACAGTGTTGAATAGTACAAGACATTGCCATCTGTTTTCTTTGGTATAGTCAACAGACCTCTGCATGGAGTGGTGCTCAATCTATACAGACACACAAGGAAAACTCTGACTCAGCAAAATATGTGTGTCACTGCTGTTTGACTGCTTTATTGGGTTGCACTGATCATCGTGCCACAGTTTTTTGCAGTTAGCCATCTTAAACACCAAAGCAATGTACTGCATATAACAACAGACTGCCTTGAGATTACTTTTATTTACTTCAGATATGAATGTCATACATCAGTGAGCTTTGACAAACCCATGCAAATAGCGAGAAAGACAATAACTTAAGCAACCAGCTGTACATTGACATGTCATATCCAGGAGTAGCAAAAATGCTATTTAGACACCACCTCGTAATTGGTGAAATTAGAAGCTCATGTACTCTACCAGTCAGAGGTGGACACACATAAGAATTCAGTTTCAGCTGTGCTGTGATCATTGCATATCGGTTTTATAATAAACTCATATGCAATTCCATAAACTTGAATTAATAAACACAACATGCTATAGGGGGACAGGAAGTTAAAAGCTGATTTTTTTTTTTTCATTAGGATTAACTATCGTTAGATCTCTTTAGAGACGTGTCTCAACAGAGCGCTCCCTCTCACTGTTAATGTTGTGGTCCAGTGAAAACACCATTAGCTGCGAATGGATCAATTTTAACAATGTTTAACTATGCAAACCACAGGCGTTTTGAGAGTTTATGATAGTGATCTCAACACAGAAAATCACTAGCTGCCTCCAAGCTGCAGTCCTTACCATGGCAACCCAGTGGTGTGACATCATCTGCAAATTATCTGTAGTCATTTACAATATTAACAATATCCTAACTGTGTTTCTGATCAATTACATGTCATAAAATGTGTATTTTCTTTTGCCTCATAGTGTATGCTAAAGCTAATATTCAGGGACTAGCCTAGTAGAAAATCTGGTCTAGGTTGGTTTATGTTGTGTATCCTTGGGGTGGGCAGATGCAGCTGTGATTGGTGACTGGCAGGTTACAACCTTGACAGGTTTTCAGTCAGAGGGAACAATGTAGATGATTCAATAGACAGTAAAACTGGAATCTTTTATGTGGGAATCTCATTCTTCTATGTTTTCTTTACAACATTTGTAACAAAAAGCCATTTGGTGACCGGTGGTTCACAGTAGAAATACTACCGCTTCTTTCCCTGGAAGATTTTGGAATCATTCTCAGCAGTGAGTTCATACAAGGGGAGCTCATGCCAGGAAGGTAACTTCAGTATGGGGATGGGCATTTCAAGCTAAATTGCTATTCAGTATTCACTGGGATATCTGTCTGCAAAGCTCACATTCATTATCATCATACTGTTCACAGTCACAGTCGTGCACTGACCATTTATTATTGCTGTTGGCACTTTAGTAATAATATATACTGACCTTGTTATTGCGTTATTTTGAGCCGCCGGAACAAGCAAGGAGAAACAGTGGCTGTTTGTTTTTAGACTGTTTTGTTTTTAAAAACAAAACAATAATCACATGAAAATAGTTTTGATTAAATTTAACGACTGTTCGAATTTTTGAAAATTGTTGCCCATCTCCAGTTCAGTATCACTCAACCACAGTGAAGACGCACTCAAGTTTGTCTAACTGCAGGGCAGAATCTCTCAGTTCCAGGAAGCAGTTTGTACTGTATTTTACTCTTTGTCAGAGCCCTTGTATTTATTTGATGACATGACCTTCCTGTTAGATTTTTTACAAGAGGTGTGTAAAGTGTATAATTTGATTTGACTTGCATCAAAATGTCACTAAAGGTTAAACTGATCTGTACCTGACAAGACTGAATCAATGAGTCATTGAAAGGCTGCTGGTGTTCACTGATGTTTGAACATCTTAATGAACTACCATAGGTCTTGTCTCTATATCGGTGCCACTTATTAATGCAGTTCAGTTTGGATTGGTTACTTTCTAAGGGATACGTCAAGTAGGGGTGTAACAGGTCACAAAAGTCATGGTTCGGATTGTTTCACAGAGATGGGATCATTTTTCAGATCAGCACCCACTCATGATGACCCAGTCTGAAACCTCAACAAAGGTGTGGTTAAATGTTGGTGATAAGTTGTGTCTTAGCTCCCTGTCTCTGACCTAAAACACTGGTGTAATGCCACTTCAAATGTGTGGCCAGGCTCGATGTATTGCTATTCTCATATTCTCGTGCAACGTTTTGTCCATCACCTTTGGATCCATCATCCTCACATTACATTCTGAATATTACTATATATAAATATAATTAACATAAAATGATATGTGGTTAGTACAGCAGTTGCTATAGAGATTTACTCAGATATTTATTATAAATACATATGAAGTGCACTAGTTAACTTTTTATTAAGCATTTAATTTAAGCATTGAATTCTGAATCTTGGCAGAGTTTCAAGGTACTGTCATAAAGTGGATTCCAAAATCAGGGAAGGTATTATTGTGGCCAAATCGGCTGTTAACACCTGGTCGACTGAGGCATACTTTATACCGCTTAGCAGCTGTCTCTCTGCCGTGTCATCAGCATTATTTCTGGGAAGAGCTGACATAAGCAAAACCTAGGGTAATAATATTGTTTAATGGCCAATAAAAACAAACAGTATCAAGAAGACTCTACATTAAGTGAAAAATGAGCTGACTTAGAGGGAACAGCAGCATGTGGTGAGCTTGCTACAGAAGCCGCTGCTACCACTTCTACATTCTTGCCACCCCTGCATCTTGATAATACAACATATGTTATGCAGTCAGCAGTGACAGGATGTCAAATTCTTGTCCTGGTGCTGTTAGCCTCTCTGTACCTAACCCTCATTTTCCCACTTTCTTTCGCTTTTCTTGTCTCCACAGTTCAAATCTCTTGACTAAAAGTAGAAGAAATTAGATGAAAAACGTCATTGAGAAATAAAATCACAAACTCACTAAAAGCATGAAACATTTGTGAATAGTTTAATTCTGTGGTTAAAACTTTGATATGCTCAGCTTTAGTAGTGACTTGCTTACATACTCATACAATTGTGCAAAATGAATAGATTGTGGGGGTAAACCAACATATCTAGAGTATACACACTTCTATAGGGCCATGATATGAGCAGTTCTCATAAGCCTGCAGTGACGTCCTCTGAGCATTTGTTCTGACCATCTGTGTGGTTATTTCATTAGAGATTGTTTCCAAGCAAGAAATCGCATGAGCAACAATATCATGACTTTATTCAATATGTTTTGTTTTATGTTCATATTTGAGGTGGAATTTGGGTACTACTGTAGCAGCATTATTTGGAAATATGTGAAAAGCTTTAAAACTGAATCTAAATGTATTTATGTGAATTCAGGTGTGTTAACATTTGCAAAAATCTGTTTGTACCAATTTCAATAAAGAAATTGTGTGGCCATTTGCAAATCAAATTCAGATACAGTTTCACAAGTTTTGCTACTATATTTTTATTATCTACTACAGTACTATCTTCTCCAAAAGTTTCGTAATGACAAGGCCAGTTTATTTGTGTTTTCTGTACCCGGAAGAAATTCGGGTTTAACATAAAAAATATTCAGAAAGTTCAGAATTGTTATTTGATGGTATTTACACAGGTGTTTGCAGGTGTTTCTTGTTACCCAGGAGTGCCCTTTGAGATCAATTGTACAATGAGTAAATAACAATAAATTAATACTCCATTTATAGCTGTGTGAAAACTGCAGTTGTTGTTAATAATCATTGTTAATGTGAGAAAAGTGGGGAAAGCCTTAAAGGCACTGCACAAACACTGGGACAGTACAACTGTCTGTGAAGCAGCTGTGAAGCAAAATCCAAACAACAGTTAGTGAGATCTGAGAGCAGTAGTGATTTTATCACAATAAATTCAAAGTAAACTTTATGAGCAGTAATACAGAGGCAATACCAAGATGCAAACACTTTGTCAGTGAGAATAAGAAAGTCAGGACCAAGTTTGACTTAACACGAAAAGGTTGTCAAGACTCACCTCCCAGAGAACAGTCATGCACTTTCATGTCTTTGTTAAACACATTCATTAAACATACAGAGTAATATTGGAAAACATAATGGCAGCAATGTTTTAATGACTCGTTGAACCATCTTTTAAGATCAGTAACCTCAAGCAAGCAAATCTGTAGCTCTGGATTAGATCTCAACATTCAGCAGGAAGTGTGGACCAGTCTTCTGCACAGAACTGCTTCAGTTCAGCCATATTCTTGGGAAGTTGTTTGTTTATTACTCTGGTGAAGATCAGATCTTATTTCATGACCAAATTATGCAGAAAACCAGGAAATTGCAAACATCCATTACTTTTCTTGGGCCTGTAAATAGGGTAAAGTGTAAGGAACACTTCAATCTCAAGTAGGCAGACAATAAAAGTTTTATTAACACCAACATACAAAACAAGAAACTTAATTAACAGCAAAGCCACAATTTGTCAAGCATTCCCCACCCCACTCATCGGGCACAGTGTCTGCAGACTAGTGATGAATTGAGCAGTGAGAATGCTTTTTTTTCTCAGCGCTGCAGCAAATCTCTTAACAGAAGGACTCAGCAACATCTGCATTTGGGAATTGTCAATTTAGTGTGTTTGTAATATTTGGTCATGCAACTCTTTGGGGACTTTTTTTTGAGATGCAAATGTGTTGTATAAGATTTAATATTTTAAACATATATATAGGAGGGGCAAGATTTATCAGTCTGTCTAAAGAGAAGGGTGGCGGCGCCAGTGCCTGTGTCTTTCGTGAGTTGGGTCAATGTCACCTGGGCTACTGTGTGAGCAAACTCTGTGGCTCTCTTGTCATAGCTCTGCTGCTACACACACCGTCTTTTTTGAAGCTTTTATAGACTCAAATATGTGAATGTGACAGTGTTGGGTGCTTCTGCTGCTCTTATTAGCAATATTCAGTGTAGACTAAAACTTCAAGCTAGCAGCATTTTCAGCTGAAGCTCACAGTTGCTGTTCTAATGTTGAGCAGCAGCTCAGATCAGCTGTCCCTTATTTGCTGTCATATGTGCTTGTGCTTTCTATAAGTCAATAGAAAAAACAGCACCTCTTTTTGTAACTCAAAGATTGTTTATGAGGTAAAAACCATCACTCAGTAACAGTGCAGCTGTTGGTAAATGTGCCAAAGTCTATAGGCTAAAGTTTGCATATACTGTATTTATTTCATTAAATGCTGATGTCGGAAATGCGGTTAAATTAATCATGCAGCACTAATGTTGATATGCAGTACAATGGGTCTTAAATTGCATATAAAGTGATAGAAAATCTGAAATTAATTCTGAAAATGATTGTGTTATATATATTGTGATTGCATCCAGACAGGAAGAGCTATTGCTAGAAGCTTAATGTGCTAGAAGCAGAGAGCACCCTTATCAACTCACCTCACCTGGCACTAGTATACTGTCTAATCTTGCAGTCAGGATCACACTTCTGAATTCAAACTATGATGTCTACACAAAGAACAAAGCCAGAATTCATCCTGATACTTCTGTTTCATCACTTTAGTTCCAAATTACTTGAATTTGGGTCTATATGAGAAGGATTTTTATATGAATGCTTAAGTTATGGACCATCTTCCTCCCTATGTACCATGTTATTCCAAACCTTGCCATTCTTAACCTCTCTTAAATGCCTGTCCTGAGGCAAAAGGTAGAAGAAAAAATACAGGGACATGTACTTCAAAAGCATCCATTTACTATTTATGATCATCGAACAATACACAGTACATATGTGACCCTACAATTACTGCATCACAATTTTTTGCCTTCACCAGCCAGTCAAGTTACAGTTTAAATGCATCACTTTTCAGACTCCTATTCTGTGCCAGATGAGAATGGTACAGACATGAGGTCACAGTGAGCTTGACCTTTGACCACCAGAATGTAATTTGTTCTTTCTTGAGACCGAGTGGGTACATCTGAACAAATTATAGGCTTTCATCTGATATCGTGTGCACAAAAATGGACATACTTGCAGTCACAATGACCTTTGAGCACCAACATCACCAAAATCAGTTCATCATTGAGTCCAAATAATTCCTGAGATACCTTGTTCACAAAAAGGGACAGACAGCCTGAAAAAACACAGTGCTGCTGCCCACGGCTGTTGCAGAGACATATAAAAAACAAAACAAAAAACAAACATGCCCACAAACAAATGGAAGCATTCAACAGTAATTGTGAATTCAGAGTTACAATATTATGCAAAAACAAGAAACTGCCCGTGCAGTCACTTTTAAAAGGAAAAAAAAAACATTTTTCAGCGACCTTATCAGTCTTTGTTTTCTCATACAGTCAATAAATAATTTTCTGTTCTCACTCTGTCTTTTGCACTTATACATCAGTCACAGATGTACACAGCAGATGGCAGGACATCTCACAAATTGTAGCAACTGGAATGTGACTCACGAATTCTGGGCTGGTGCCAGTCCTGGTTCAGAGTTGGTAAGAACTGGTTGCCTTTCCTTCTGGCTAGAGAGCCACCTTATAGTCACATCATTATTCCACTATATGCATCTGAGTACATCTCTGCTCTACAACAATGCTATGCCAAAAAACAAACAAACAAACAAAAAAACATACAACTTAATTCTGTTCTATTGTTGTTAGTGAGCCTACACTGGCATTCACTACTGGTACAATGCATTTGTGCTTCACGTTGTGATTGCTATGAACACGCATTTCATACATTTTGATTCTTGTTAAAACTGAACATGTGAATGTTAATCTTTGCTAAATTAAGCCTTTAGTTAGCTAACCTTTGCATCAACTACCTTTTATCAATACTGCAGGTAAACAAATCTAATAAATAATATACTGATTTATTATCTTTACAACAACACTGTAGTGGATCATGTTGGTCATAGAAATCCACCACAGCCTCTGACATAAGTAGTTTTTGGCTCTAGACAGCAAAGCTAGTACCATTTTGAAATCATTTTATTCTGGCCCAGAGCCAATTCTTTGGCTTTCAAAATATAAACAACTGGTTTAAAATGAAGCACAGGCTGCGAACCAGACTTGGAAGTTGCTTGGTGGAAAAGGGGTATGTTATGTCACCCCCCCGCAACATCTGTGGCCAGAAGCATTATGTTTTTGGGTTGTTTGTCTGCCCATCTGTGCATTATTTTCTTTTGAAAGCAAAACCTTGGGAATGTACCAAAGAAATGTCTTCAAATTCGGCACAGATGTTCACTCATACTCAAGCATGAACAGAACTGATTTTGCTGATCAAAGGTAAAGGTCAGTATGACCTCATGTTCATTTGTTTTTCTGAACATGAATTTCATACATTTGACAGATTTGAGAAAAGGACGAATAGATTAGATTTTGATGGTCAGAGGTCAAAGTGACTGATCTCCTATCCACCGATGTGGTCCATCCGTTCCATTCTTGTGTTTTATCAAGTTTAGCACTGTGTACAGTGAGTGGCGAAATGAAGACGTGACTCTATGATGCCTCTTGAGTCTGTGGAAAAGCAAACCAGTTCTTATATGGTTCTTAAGGTGAACCAGCATTAGCACCAAGATCCTGTTGGTTGAAAAGAGATAACAGTGGCCTCAGTTATGCCCATTCTTGTGAATGTGATATACAAGAAACTTCTTGAGACAGTTTCTTCAGATCTGCCAAAAGCAGCACTCAAAGATGAACTGATTAGATTTTGGCAGTCAAAGGTCAAGGTTACCGTGATGAGGTCACTGTGTGTCTCATAAATGCCTTGATGAAATGTAATCACATTAGGCACAAATGTCCACTTGGGTTCATGTGTGAATAGTTTAGAATATTTCACCAAAGTAAATTGCTATTTAAGTTGTTTTCCTTGAATTAATTTGAGTTAAAGTTTTGGTAAGTTTTTGTTTCTTGCTTTTTTTCAGTGCTGGGTTGTGAGACCTGGAGGCCAACTGATCGAAAGTGTGGGAGACTTTTACACAAAACTAACAGATCCCCTTCTGTTTATTATTTAAATTTCCTAGATTTGCCACTAATGTGATTAACATGTGTGTTTGTGCATTATTGGTTGATCAGATGGAGAGATGTTTTGTTAGCTGTGTCATAAAAAGTGGTTATAGGCATAAGAAATTGATAAAAACTAATAACAAAGAACAGTCATCATCCATATCATAGTTTGTGACTATGTTGATTTACTGTTTCAGTGACATGATGAAAAATTCCATTAAATTCCTTTTAGAAATGTATATACCCAGAAAGCATGTGCAGCTGAATGATGTGTTCAGTGCAGAAAAAACAATGCAATAATTTTGTGTCATTAGTAAAAGATTGTTTATTAACCATTTTAACTTTATCTTGATCTTACTAGCATATTGTAAACTAATATAGGATAAGCAGTGACAGCTTGTTTCAGCCTTTACACATTTCCAGATTAATTTTGACCAACACACCTGACTGAAAACGTACTACGAATATTCCTGTCAAATCAAAACATTCTCTGTTTTCGCACACCATCATGCTTTTTTTTACTGGACTGTGATAGCACAGTATTTTTTCACAGTACTGCTATTTTCGAATCACTCGCATGCTCCTTTGTGTGAAACATTTGCACTGCTCCTGCTTATTTTACCTTATGCACCATTTTGTATTACAAAACACAACTGCTACATAAGTAGCTGCCTGCTAAATGCAATTTGGCATCACACTGTTAGGAAGAACCCATCTCTTGGCAGGTTTTTGCAATCTGTTATTTGACAGTTATTTACTGTCAAATGACAATAAATTTCAAAATGACAAAGTCTGGAGGTTCATTCTCTCGGGGACTAAATAAATTATACATACACTTGCTGGCAGAGAGCATTCATAAGACAAAAAGCAAACCTTTTACTTGTGTTGTAACTAACTCAGCCATCAGACCTATGTGTGTAATTTAAAATCTTCCCCTATGTGCCTTGTCAATGTATTTTTTACTACTTTGCATGATAGTGATGATGAGTTGACAGATGCATGAGATGTGATTTATGATCCCTCCCTTGATTTTCTTGTGAGTGACATAAATATAATGATACCAGCA
>OMLM01016640.1:4979-38400 GCA_900302695.1 Helostoma temminkii | reverse complement strand
ACCAGCATGTGAAGCCCTACAAATTTGTTTGAATATATGCAAACATCAAATTTTGAACTCAATAATGTCTGGGGTGTGTTTAGCAGTCGTCTAACACTGTGTGCCGTATTAAAGGCCTCTGGCCCAGATCTGTCATCCTTATTCACATTCTTTATTCCCTTCTGCCTCATTGACATTGGCAGTACACTGGTCCAGTCCCAGCTGGTCCATTCTAAAATTGCTTACTGTAGAAACACATCCTCACAATAACAACAGACTGCTAACCCCACGCCAGCTGTTCAATTCACACATTCACCTTATATAACCGTACTGAGCTTAAGGGTTTTGAAAACTGTTATGGAAAAAATATTGCCAGTTTCAGATCAGATTGTCTAATACATTTGAGACTCTTATTGCAAAGCTCACAAACCATGCTAGGAGTAAATGTTTAACTGTGTGACTTCTGGTTTAAACCTTTTTAATAAAATAAAAAATAGGATTTTACGAAGGTAGTCAGCAAAATCAGTAAAATTTGTGGATAATCTTATCTCCTTAACTTTTTATATTTACTTGTATGCCTTTTTGTGTTGTCATACAGTGTTATAGTATTGGTAGTAGTAGTCCCTCAGTGACTTTAAGTAAATTACATGCTGCTGAGAGTCTCTTTCAAAAGCATTGACCAATCTATAGCCTTTTGAGCTATGACTGGTTCTGAAGGGCAGTTGACCTACACTGTATAATGTATTTAAATATAACAAACGAGTGGTAATGAGAGGTCGCTAATGCTAATGCTCGTATTATTCATATACAAAAGGTTCATGATATCGACTTACAGCACAACATTAATGGGAATGAATGTTGTTTAGTACAAGCCTATGTGCGTAAACTGCTGACATGTTCCAAATGCGCTAAAAAGTGATATACTGGCCAGTAGGGATCCCAGTTCAACTGTTTGGTTAGCAGCTTGATTAAGACTGTAAGTCCATAGTGTTCCTTAGCAGCAACTGTATGCCACGTCATCACAGGTTTAAATTGAAAATCAGCACACTGTATTTTCCAGTTACACTGTTCATGCATCTGTGGTCAGACAAGATTTAAACTCTTGTCAAACCACTTCACACCTCACATGCATTATCATCATATAGTTTATACAGTCATGCCGTGACCGTTTGCTGTCTGTATTTGGCACTGTAGTAAAACTTTGTACTGACCTTGCTATTATGTGCATAGTTACACGAAAAAAAAAAAACATATGGAAGTATAACCCACAAGAATAAACAACTACTATCAGGCATTGATACCAACCAACAAGCCGACGAAACTTGTTTGTTGTTAGTTGTGATACTGTGGTTATGTAAGTAACGTAACAATTTTAATCTCTGTTTAAAGACTCACACACTTTTGACTGTACTGTTTGGGCTTTTGTAATTGTACATGTAATTTTATTTATTTATGTATTTATCTTTTTTTTTCTAACCAACAGAGACCATGACGACCGCCACCTCCCCTATCCTGTTGAAATGGGACCCTAAGAGTCTTGAAATCCGCACTCTAACTGTGGAGAGGCTTTTGGAGCCCCTGGTGACACAGGTAGCTGATGATGATGAATGATTTCTGTGATTCAAATGTTACCACCGAATATTCACACCGCTGAAGCTGAATACATACTGGAACTTGATGTTATGCTGTTTGACTTTATTTGGCTTCCAAGATGAACATGACTTTGATCACTCTGGCTACTGTGACAGACTCTACAGTTGAAAGTAGAGTCCAATTATGGTCACGTTATTTAACCAAAGAATTATGCTTTAAGTGAAATCCATCTGTAGCCTCTGCAGTGCAAGCGCTCTGTGGCAGAATTTCACCAGAATGTGTGAAATGTTCTAAAATTAGGGTTGGGCCTTCAATGGGCTTACAAAGTACTGTAGAATATTCAAAAGCATAAATAATTATGCCTAAGTCTGTCAAAAAGCAAATTTGATGTGCTGTTTACAGTTATAAATTGCATATCTTAAGCAACAATTCATACCACTGTCACAGAGTAATTCCAGACACTGGTACAGTCTACGAGGACACTTCAATGGAACAGGCCATTGCTAGTGTAATCAGTTTTTACTTATTTTCCTATCTTACTTGTCTCTAATGCTATGATTTGACTGATAATTTCAGAGGCTGAGGGAGTCATGTTTGTCATACTGTGTACTTTTAAACACATATGGATATATGCAACAGTACATATACAGTGGCTTCAGAATGTATTCAGATCCCTTCACCTTTTACAGACTTTATTGTGTCTATGTGGAACACAAAACATAACATTTTCATTAGTTTGTAGTTAATTTTCATGTCATAGCAAATAAAAAATTGCCAAACTTTTGAATTCAGCTGGAGGTAGGGCACCTAACTGAAGCTAATTTGCAACCCCATGAATTTGCAATTTTCACCTGTCAGTCTACACTCAGACACCCATAAAGACAAGATAAAGAGTTGTCTTTTGACATTTTTACATGTGTTAAAAATTAAAAACAAAAATTTTTAATTTACAAAATATTCAGACCCTTCAAAATATTCTTCTTCAGAAAAGTCACTAGAGTCTAATTAGCATGCTTGGATTTAGCCAGTCTATCCCACTCTTCCTGGTCTGTAAACTGCTATCTTCAAGTCTATCCACAGATGTTATGGGGTTAGGTATGGGCTTTGGATAAAGAGCAGTCAGAGACCTTTTCTAAAGCCACTTCAGCATTGTCTTGGCTGTATGCTTATTGGTATGCTGAAAGATGAACCACTGCCCCAGTCTGAGGTCATATACTGTGGGGGGGGAGGTCTTCTTTCAGGAACTTACTGCATTTGCCTGCATTAATACTTCTCTCACTTATGAACCGTGCCTGCTGCTGAGAAACACCCCCACAGCATGATGCTTCCGATGCTTCGATATAGAGTACTGTAGGATATTAGCCAGGTGATGAGCTGTGTCTGATTGCCAGACAGAGTACTTGAAGTTTTGCCCAAAGAATTTAGTTGTCTCATCAGACCAGATAATTGTTATTCTCTGCTCTGAGACACTGTAAAATGTCATTGCAGACTATAAGTGTATGCCTTTTATTCAGCAGTGGCTTCTGTCTCCTCACTCTACTTTTAAGTCCTAATTGATGAATGTCTAAATTCTTTCAGCTATTGGGGCACTGTGATCCTGGAAGTTTTTAGAAATAGTTTTATACACTTTCTTTTCTCTCAAAGTCATGTACCTTTGATAAGACAGTGTCAATAATGTGATGACGGCTGGGAATGACATATCTGGGCCTACCTATTTAGTTTGTAAGTTTGACACACATTGTCCAGCAGAAGAAAAACTCTCTCCTTCTGCTGATTGCAGTACAGCAGAAGAGATGTGCCAGGAGGAGAAAATGGGTACATTCAGTCAACCAGCTACGGACATAACAGGGGGACTTTTATGCATAGCTTAATGTTTTATTTTAAAAGTTAAAGGATTTGATGTCGGTTGTGTATCTTTACTTCCTGTTTGTCTCATCTGCACTGTGATGCTTGACACAGCTTCCCTTCTTTAATCTTCTTTAGTTTTTTGAGTTTTTTTGGATTTCTCAGATGGATGGCTTGGTTTTTGTCCTGACATGCAATATGCAATAAGCTGTGCACATAGACCTTTCTTAACTAAACTACAGGTTGAAGGGTTAAAAGATTTCATTAAAACAAGTAAGATGTCATCTATCACAAATTGGAATGCCATAGTAAAATAAAAATTATTTTCATAAATTTCTTTTCATTTATACCATACAATAATGTGTTCAAAACATGAAGGGGTCTGAATACTTTTTTAAGCAACTGTGTATTCAACTGAATGATATGTTTTTTTATGTTTGTGTATGTATATTATGTATTTGTATATGAGATTAGTTTACCAACAGAACTAACCACACTATTCCTAACACATGCTGATTAAGGTATTTGCGTGGTAATGGAGTAACAGAACACGGTACTGCAACTTGTCCGGAAAGGGTAATCTCAAAAAGAACACAGTCTCCTCATGTGTCTGTTCCTATCTATTCCAGAAAGGAATGCTTGGAAATGTTAACGTTTCACCAGTATGGTTATATAAAGTTGTGTTACTGAAGGTAAAAGCTGTCCCTTTGAGGGTGGTAGATATTAGATTGGACAGGCTAGATTTAGTCACAGTCAGAATCCAGTCTGTTTATCCTTTGCTTTCCTAGAGAATATTTCTGGCATTGAGTGTAGTTTGTGCCTTAACTAACAACAACATACCACCCTCATAGTTTTTTATATATTCTACTGGTGTCTGTGTGTAAATGTACCTCTACCCCAAACTCTCATATGCTGAGGTTATGCCATTGTGCTTGACTCAGAAGTGGGACTAAATTATTGTTTTGTAAGTTATGAGGCAGTCTAAAGTCTGATATTAATTTCTAAACAAATCATAATGTTTTTGTCACCACACCAAACACTTCTCAACAAAATACATGTGAAATGAAATGTGTCTCTTTCAAAATTCGAAATGAACATGCTGAACCTAATAACAAAATTCATCATTGCAAAAATAAGTGGGAATTAATCTCATTCCTATTGAATAATGTCTTGTCAAACTATCATTACGGTTTAGCCAATTCCTTGTTTTTAATTACTAATAGGTACTCTTTTTAATTGTACTTGTTGGCACCAGTAAAGAAAGTTGAGGTTTGTCTGCTAAATCATCTTGAGCTCACAGTTAAATTGTGTTGCAGTCCAACTGTAGTTGACAAGATTTGTTGAAATCATTAAGATTGGCTCAGGTTTATGTTTATGACTATGCTCATATTAACAATCAGCAACATGACCACAGATAAAGCTGGGGAGCTTTTAAATATGAATTCAGTGCAAGAATACCTCATTTGTCGCATTTGCCTAGCACAACATGGTAGCCTGAGCTGCATATTCTTTAACTGATATTAAGAAATATGACATGCTTGACTTGTGACTTGTGTGCTTGATTTTTTTTTTTGCCTAATTTTCCCTGAAGTAGCTCATTTTGTCCTTGGTAACCTACCAAGTTAAGTTCATGGTTAGTTACCAGCAACCAAACAGTTAAGGGAGCAACAAATATTTAGCAGCCAAGCAACATGCATAATCATGACAAGAGAACCCACTATAATAATTCCCAGTGTGGTAGTATGATTTTAATTGTATCCACTATTCTGTGAAAATTATAACAACACACATACAGTAAGAGGAGGAATGAAACTCAGACTTGAATAGCACTGGTGTTAAATATCTAAATAAAACCTGAAACTGGTTTTCAGTTGGTTTCCATTCAATTACGCTATGTACATTTTTTTAGTGTCTGGCAGCCACATCCAATGTTTGTTCTCACAATTGCTCCTCAAAATGACAGGCAAGTAATTGCTTAATGTTTGGAAGACAAAAGGCCGATGAGCCTGCACTCTTAACACATAGGGATCATTATTAATTACCATCTCAAGCAAAGCCTGACTACTCTTATAGCAGATTTTGTGTCTGGCTGACAAAGCTTTTTTTACTTTCAAAATGATGTGTCTTCTCCTTGACATCTCAATTTCTTTTGTAATAGACTGTTTTTCTTTTTGTGAGAATGTTGCCTGGTTTAAGTCAGACAGCTTCAATCTGAACCTCTTTGTTAACAAAGTGCTTATTGAATCAGAAAAATCTGATGCAGCTGTTTTTTCTTTTGTCACACAGGTCTAGACATTATAATCATGTGATCCTGTCAATGTAAACTGTTATGTATTTACTTAACCTATCTGTTACCTTTTAGGAACTGATGGATAATACAGTTAATAATGATTTATTTACTCCACGGCACAAATTGTGGCAAAATCTATTCACACCTATGGAAGTAAACACAATAACTAGCTCTGGTAGTCCATCTCTTCTGCAGTAGCAATGGCTGTGTGTAACATTGTTGGATATGAACGAGACATTGTGATTGTTTTTCCTTCCATTGTGGATGATTTAATGTGTTTGTATAGAATAAAGTTTTCCCTCGGGAAGACGGACAAACAGGCTCATGCTGACATTGCCTGAGATGGCAAGATAATTTATCATGGCCAGCTAGCTTACTACAGCTAGTGTACTACCTAATAACAATAGGGACTTACTTTGTCACTGTGTGAAGGCAAAACGCCTCTGATATAGTAAGCATTTTTGTACTGCAGCAAAAGATACATGTATGGGATGTCTTGAGAAGCAGGTTTAAACAACAGATACTAGACATTGAACTGTTTTCATTTACAACAGTCTGTGTTTTATGTATGTTGGTTTCAAATCCTTGGAGCCAAATACAGGAACCTCCTGCATTAGCACAAACATTTGTTTGGTATTACTAAATATAGTTAATAATGTTTGTTACAGTTGCATTACTTTTTTGGAATACAGTACTCATATGAATTGATTTGTCTAAATTCATTATAATAACTGTAGTTAACACCAACAAAAAACAATTGAACTGCATTGAGTTGTGTCACAATGTGCTCTTTATACTAACAGTAACTGTAACTGAAAAAAGTAAAACAAACTTTTAAAGGGTAATTTTGGCAGCATATTTAGTGTGCTTCGCTGGCTAGTATCATCTCATTTCAATATGGTGTACAGTAATGCTCAGCTTCACATGCAGTGTGCCTTTCTTGTTCTGAGGAGAAAGCAGATTTGGATTTGCACTTATGTAAATGTTAGTGTGCTGAATCCAGAACTTGTCCCAAATGATGTAGTAATTGTTTCACAGTCGGAGCTACTAATGAGATAAAAACTCTTCAGCTCAAATGTTCAGGGTGAGAGGTGTATAGAGCACAGCTTGCATTTTTGCTGTCACAAACTATTTCATCAGCAAAAAGACACTTTTTCTTCTCTTCTGCCCATCTCCTTCTCTCTCCCTCACATACATATTGAATCTATTAATCTTCTCATTTGTTTAATATTTGCACCCACTTTTTGCCGACTCTTCCCATTTCATCTTAACTTGTATTGTACACAGAAATATTGTGCTTTATTTTTTATGTTCTTATTGGACTTTTCTTGTGAGGAACAACTGACAAGGACAACTATAATATTTACAGAAACACAGAGATAGCCCACAGAATATTTTAATTACCTAGTCAATTTAAATTGCCTATTTATTTCTTTAATATCAGGCTTGTTCCTGTCCACTGCTTATTGTTAACTACAAAACAGTAGCAGTTTGCCACATTCACTTAATACATATTAGATGTTAAATGAATACTGCAAACAAATTCAACATTAACATTCTGGTTGAATGTGACTGTAACTTCCTGTGACCATGGTTATAAATAGTTATTCTATCAACAGTGGTAGTTTGAACATTAGTGTGATAGCATATTTTATGTTTAAGAATTTAATTAGAGACAGAGCACATTTATGTGTTATGCAGAACATACACTGTAATGTCCATTTGTTTTAAGCTGCTTACACCTATTTGTCTTTATTAAAATGGCAGAAATATACAGTATATATTTGTCAAATGTGTATGTCTTAATATTTATCTGTGCTACTGGCTTATCTGTAATTGGTAAAGACGAAGGATGCATTGCAAGGAGATATTTTTTCCTCTGAGTATGTGAATATTGTTTATGCCCCTTTGACTGACATGGTCATTTTCCTATTGATCTAACATTTAGTGTCTGATTATCTGCCTTACAATTACAGACATCCTTTAATACAAGATGAATCTGGAGCCTGAATTTGTTATACACTGACTAATTACTCTCAGAAGTCCTTGTTTTTTCAGGATGTTGTTAAATTATTACTTATGCGTTAATGTGATAGTATTTTGCACAGATAAAGTATCGGTTTAAGCTAAGTTTTGTTATCATGATTGGTCTTAGACCAGTACTTGACCTGATTAGATAGGAAGACAAACAGGTTCTTACAGGGTTAAAACATGACATGGGTTCCACTTGTGCAAAACAAAGTGGATTTACCCACCAATCTCCCTGCCCTAATTCCGCCTCTTGGATGGGATTTCTACCATTGGGATGTTTGGTTGTTGACATGACATTATGCTTCCATGTGATGTAGGGATGAGACTCTCTGCTGCTCTGTTTGTCTGGTTTGACCAGACAGAGCTGTCACACCATTTCTTACTAATAGTCTTCGTCAGGGGATTCTAAACTCCCCTCTCTGTTTTTGATACTATAATATTGATTTATTCATTGTGAGTATTCATGCCATCGTAAAGGTCATCTCTGACTTATTAACTCTGTGCCTTCAAAGAGTTAGTGATAAATGTAAAAATAAAACATATACAGTACATACAAAAATAACTGACAATTAGGGGTTATTAAGGAACTGTATGTTCACACTGTGAATTGTGCAGCCACTTGTTCTTTCTCATTCTTACATGGGCAAAGCTAGACAGTGAATTGATTAAAAAGGCCTTAAGGAAGTCTGGCAACAACACATCATAAGTAAAGCAGTCACGATTAATCATTCATTATTGGTGTTTGGGGGACACATTAGAAAAGCATTAGTGTGGATGAATTCTCTTTTCTTTAGATTTTCTTGTTGTTGAGGTGAAAGCTATGTTCCTTGGCATGTTTCACACAGCTCGGTAATAGGCTAGCTGGGCCCCTGAAGGGCAGAGTTGGCAATCAGCACTGGATGTTTTAACTCTTTGTTTTTGTGTATCATGCAAGCCCATGGTTTGGCTCAGAGCGTTGGTTGTACCTGACACACACACATGCTCTAGGCAAAGGGCTTAACATGAAGGGAGGAGCGACAGCGGTAGCAAGGGGATTAAGGCTCCATGCTGCATCACTGTCATAATCCATTAAGCTAGCAGAAAAGGAGGAAGTCTGAACTTCAGACAGACAATTTTTGGAGGGACACTATACCTAGAGTTTTCACTGCAAAAACTCACTCTCAAACTTTGGTAATTTGGACAACTATTTAAAAAATTATTAATTGGTTGTTTATTTTTTCATTTCTTATTTGCACACCCTATGTTTATGTTGATAAAGTTCTTCAAGGATGTTTTGTTGCTGAATGTAGTTGACTGACAGGCACTATATCTATAAAACATTTTGTATGTCTTATCACAAACAGATTTGGAAAAAAAGCAACAACAACAACAAAAAGTAAAAAAATATAACATTTTATAGTGACAATAAATGAATGAAAAGTTTGTTACAATTCCCAGCACTTCATTATTTAAGAATTAAATCTGTAACTTGTAACTGTCTTACAACATTTTTTCCTTACATTTCTCCACAATACAGGAGTCACTGTGCTGCTGACTCCTCTCCTTTGACAGGGTTTGGATGATACACAAAAACAAAGAGTTAAAACTAGTGATAGCAAACTCTGCCCTTCAGCTGCCCAGCTAGCTCATTACTGGGCTGTGTGAAACACGCCAAGGAACATAGCTTTCACCTTAACAACAAGAAAATCTAAAGAAATGTGATTTTATTCACAATTATGCTTTTTGAGTATGTCACCCAAACACCAACAGTAAATAATTAATCATCACTGCTTTACTTATGTTGTTTCGTAAGTTCATTTGCTGTGTTTGTCACCTAATTGGCATTGGAGGTAGAATTATTTTTATTGCAACTGTATATTTAAATCTTATTTTCTCTATGTAACGTAAAGTGAACCCATACTTGTATGTTTGTTTTCACTCGTGTGTACAGTACAGTACTCATGCAGCACCATCTCACTCAGCCACCTACTGTAACCGAACAGAGAAAAAATCTTCTTGCCAAATGTTTTTGTAATTGTTTTTGTAAATGCATTGCTGCAGCCCTAGCTATTATCAATATTTTTAGAAAATATGAATTTGTTGAATAGCTTTGGTTATATCAAAAGACCTATATGCTGCCATAAACATATCTGCTATTGGAGCATACCCTGCATAGATCATCCATATCCATTAATTTAGTATTAAAATAATCCTGTTTGTTCCTGATTGTAATATTGTCTGTGTCTTGAATGCAGGTTCTAGCGCATCTTGTGCTTCATCTTTAAAAGTTAAATGCTGAAAAATAAGGGAAAACTTTCACTGCATTTAGAGATGTGAAGTCTTTTTTATACTCTTTTCTATCCCTTGTTTGAATTTGGATGACAGCATTTATAAGAGGCTTTGAACCCTGTGAGAGGCACTGATGTTCAAATTCAGCCTGGAACCCCAGTTTCTTGGCATGCTGCACATCGGACACTTGGCATGTTACAAGAATTAATCCTTAAATTAAGTTTGAGGGGAAAGCAAGGGCGCTGAAGAGTGCGGGAAAATGACTAATATCTTTTAAAGGCCACAGAATGATTAAAAGATAATTTAACATCATGGCATTAATAGTGACCTTAATTTACCAGATGTTGTTGGGGTCGTACTCACACAATGTAATGTAATGTTGAGGTAGATATACATTGATATTTACACCATGAATACAATTAATTCAGAAAAAGAGATTTAACTTTATTTAACTTTTGGTATCTTTATCCTTCCTCTGTTTGCCACAATAAACATCTAAAAATGCCTTTGTCATGTTTAGCTTTCAAATTGAAAAAAACTGAGTGTAAGACTGGGCGTTGGAGCCAAGAATTATGTATATTTATATATTTTGTCATATTGATCTGCGTTAATTATTGATATATAGAATTAATATTGGTAATGAGGAAGAAAAGACATTCAGTATGTTGAGTTTCAGTTGTTACTAATAAACATTAATTGGATAAAAATAAGATTTAGTGCATTTTGTCAGTGTCAGTCTTCAGTCACAACATATAATGCTGATCACCATGACGAGGACAGATAGTTTTGTGTCTGCACACACTTTACCTTGTTCCCTCTCTGAATATGACTTATTCACTTATCATATGTTCATTAAGTGAAACTGATTTGATAGTAGCTTCTGCAATGATGTACTAACCTTTTTCCATCAAACTTGTAGGGAACTCCTGTTAAAGTGCCCACATTTTATCAAGTCTGCCCCTTGCCTTCTTATCCTCATCATCATAGCTCTGCAGTAAAAATCAGATTCCAGCTTATATGAAACAATAAAACTTATTCCAGAAAGACTGGATTTGTCTTTAGCTTAGCATCAGTGAATTTTCCTCTTGAATCCTGCTATCCTGAGGGGAAATCATGAGAGCAGAGGACAATCTGTGCAAATATGTTTTTAGTTTAGTTCAGATGGTGATTATTAGAGCTTTATTAGAGTATAGACCTGCTAAATGACCTATAAGAGCCTACTGGTGACGTTCCAAGTCAGCAGATTGTTTGATTAGATAATTTATTGATTGCTATATACCCTTTTGCAGTAGTGGCCAAGATTTTGGCATGGCAGACTGCCATGGGGAAATGTTACTTGCAGAAACAGTGTTTATGTAACACATGACATTTGCGCTCCTTCATGACTGGCAGTTGGTTCTTCTACCTTCCATGATATTTAAAATTGTGGTGAAATGAAAAGATATAAAGTAGAAAGAGTACATGGAAATTACAGATAGTTTACTGTAGTATAGTGAATTTTGAAAGTTAGAAATTTGCTATTTAATGAATAACGGAAACTGCAGCTCTACATCACTGTATTTAGCATGGCTGCTAGTATGACAAAGGACATGAGCACTATCTAATGGCACATGTAATGCTAAAATTTTGTCACTTATTAAACATTTGCTTGAAAAAATATTGATCTCAGTGTCTTTTGATGCATGTGCAGAACCATCTGAGTTCCATTGCGTTGTCTCTTGGGAAAGTGAGATCTAATTCTCTGCATTCCTTATAATATCTTCATAATTTGATTGAAAAGATTACAGCTTGTCAGAGTGTTTAGTTCTCAGTTTATCTGCTAGTACTCTCACACGTTTTCCCTCTGGAACTCTCCACTGCACAAGGACTGCAGTTAACATGTCGTTGAAAATGAGGAGTGTTATTTCTATTCTGTCTAATTCATGAACTCTTCACGTCACACTCATATGTATGTGCGATCTCTTGATTATTTTCTCTTTTCTTCTTTTTAACTGCTGCTTTCTCTCATTCTGTGTTTTGTCTTTATTGCATCATATACAGTAGGGACTACTTCATCTCTCCCTGCCTCCATCTATTTTTCTCTCTCCCTCTCTCCCTCTCTCTCACTCTCTCTCACTCTCTCTCACTCTCTCTCTCTCTCTCCCTCTCTCTCACTCTCTCTCGCTCTCTCTCTTTCACTCTCTCTCACTCTCTCTCTTTCTCTCTCTCCCTTTACATCTTGCAGTATACTCAGAAGCATATACACATTTAAACTACTGACTTGAGAATGGCAGTAAGTAATACCACATTTTTACACAGTAGTATGATGTGATGATAGTGTTGACAGCTGTGTCATTATGCAGAGTGCCCCCTGTTAGCTTCTGTCTTCTCATTACTTCTGCCAGTGCCTTGGGGTCAGTCCTAGATCTTGTGAAACACACTTTCATCTGTCTTCAGGGTGTATCTTCTGACACCTTGCTATGTCAGCATATGGCTTGCTCCAGGGTTCTGAACAGCAGCCATGCACAGATGCTGATTGCCGACTCTCTATCTGCTTTTCCACCATGGAAAACACAGTACAAGGAAAGATTGACTTGGAAATTTAACGCTCTGGGTTTCAACATTAACTGAAATAGAATAGAATACATGAAATTCACTCATCAATAATTTAGTTATTTAAAAATCGTCATTTCTCCTTTGTTGAGGGGTTTCTTAGTTTCCTAAACTGTAAGTAGAATACACATATTCCAAAAACTATAAAGCACAAGTTTGATGACTTAACATGAAATATGTTGCTAAATTAAATGTTCCCTTTGGTAGACAAGCCGTACATAATAACTGTTCTTTTTGAGATAAGACAATGCACAGTTTGAATTTCATAACTTCTCCCAGGTCCTTGTCAGAGTGACAGGTGCATTAAAGAATAAGTGCTGCTCATAAATGCATTTTTCATCATTTATCATCATTTATTTATCAGCATTTATCATCAAGGACAACGGAAATAAAAATTAAATGTTAAAAATTAGAGGTGTACTAATTTACTTCATCCCTTTTTCAATTACCAGCTCTCAGTGCTACTATTTTTATGAAACTTGTCAATGTGTTGTTACATCAAAGAACATATTACTTATACCCTACAAGAAAAAAAAGTTAATCAATCAGACAGTCATCTAGCATTTTTAACTTGTATGTAGAAGAGAAACACAGATGAAGAGGATGAAGGAGACAGACCAGATAGATAATCTGTCTGCGCATTTGACTGGGAGCAAGTTTAGCACAGATGTAATATAAATAAGACTGCACTGCCAAAAATGTCTGCCTGCATTGTTTCTCTCTCTATGTGTGTTAACTATTTTTTTTCCTATGCTACTCTTCTGATGGATAGCTCCTCTTCCTCTCCCTATGATGCAAATCTAGCTTTAGATGAACACCATTTTATATATAACCGAAAATATAACAACCCAACTCATTTACATTAATAATTTGCTTACCAAGTTGAGCTGCTAAACTGCTTTGATTTACAGGACTCAGTACTGATTTAGTGTGTTAAGAAGAGTTAAAAACTGGTTTCATAGTTCCTTTTAACCCAACGTAAATTCTACAGGAAGTTGCATCACTTTGGTTGCTTGGAATTGAAGCCAGTATTTTCTTTAGTTTTTGTGGTAAATATTTAATCTTTGCACAGTGTGAACATAAATTATTAAATGTAACCATTGGGCATCAAATAATTTGCTTTGTATAGCTGTAGTGAACAGACAAGGCAGACTTAAGTTTAGGCTCCAAGTTAATCACATAATCATGATTAATCACAATTTTAAAATAGCTTTTTTAAATTGTTGTTGTCATTTTTTGGCAACCTTTTCCTGGCTACCTTCAATCAGTGTGGTTTGGCGAGTATGATTCTCTGAACCTGTCTCTGCTCCAGCATCTTTACCATCATTGGCAAAAATGTGCTTTGCCTGAAGATTACTCCACTCCACTTGTCATACTTTGGTGGACATTACATCACAGCAGTATGTGCACACAGCTTTGGTGGTTATCCAGACTTCCTCATACTATGATCTAAAAAAATCATTTTCCAACTGTCTGTTGCCAAACACAAGCTGAATATTCTGCTTCCAGCAGTCTGGTTTCAGCTGAGGGTTAACAAATACTTATACAGGGGGTTGTTTGTCAGATCTGAGACCAAGCAATGATTGGCAGATTGTAATGGCAGATTGTATACTTCCCAAATGCTCTTGTTGTCATACTGTCTGTTCTGTACTGTAAATACTTTTTTATTATACTTTTTAGTTTGGTTTGGTTATTTTATTTGAATTCATTCATTTAGGGATTTCCTGTGGTAAGTTCAGTGTAGTGCTGCATGATTCATCTAATCACAATCACCATGTCAGCTTGTGTGATTGCATAACTGCAAAAAGCTGTGAATAAATTAAATATATATGCACGTGTGTGAACATGAGAACCTATTCTACATTTGTGCACATCAGTCTATTTTTAGGCAATGGCTTGTGGTGTCACATGACCTTCCAGTGTGCATTGTTGCCAAATTAGCTCATGTGTTTCTAGATTTAGCAACTTTTCAGACCCCTTTAATCATCCAAAAAGTGACTAGCAACATAAATTTCTGGCCAGTCATTAGTTACTTTACGTGAGGCAAGTTGCTAAAATTTATCAGTGAAAGTTCTGTCCTGTAAGTGTGAATCTGTGTGTGTTCATTGTCTGTATGTAGGAAAGCAGCAGTGAGAGAGAATGGGGAATGAGCTAAAACAATCATTTATTCTCATTCTTTGTCCCTGTAGATTCTTCTCCTGAACTAAACTTCTAAACTTCTTCGATTTTATTAAAATTAAGCAATTTCTTACATTCGTATTTATTATTTTGAGTAGGTGGAAGGTTTCAGAGGTAAAAAAAAAAAGAATGCATAATTATTTTTATATTGTGATTGCGATTGGCCTGAAATTTTCTAATTGGCTGTGTTGCACACTGATTTCAGAACCTGTGCTGCTGTTGTTCTGTTTTTGTTAGATTACTTCCCCAAAGACTAATCATTGGCATGGTATTTCAGTGGAATTTTAGAGAGTTCCTGGTATCCAAACAAGTTATATTTTATTTGTTAGCATATTTTATTTGTTAGCACTATTTTTAGTTGGTGTGCTCATAATTTTCTCTGAAGAGAACAATTCACCCAGAAGTTAGTTGGATTCAGAGTTTGGCTCCCGCATCAGGCTCTGGAAGTTATAGAATGATTTTCAAATGGATTTCAAAATGCCCTACGGAACATTAAGTCATTTACACGAGAAGTGCTGCTATTTTGTAATCTCCTCTGTTTACCTCCATCAACTTTGTATACATGAAATATCCTGACATGCCTCAAAAATGAACTTCAGCGATAGCAGAAAGTTATTTGTGGCTGAAAACAGTAATAAAGGAATGAGAGGATCAAACAGAATGTAGGAACGTGAGCTAAGAGGGTTATTAAGGGGAAAATATTATTAGGAGATTGAAAGGCTATACTGTAGCATTTACAAAGCAGAATGAATGAACAGTATTGTAAGAATTTCACCTTGCAAAATGTAAGAATAATTATTGCATATTATGCTATTGATTCCACTAACTCTGCATAAAGAATCATATTTTCATGCTATTTTTTTTTTCTGTGAGACCCATGTTGGTAACATAAATGTAATACATTATAAAGTGAGACCTATTATGTTTTTGTGGCGTAAAAATGTATATATATGCAGAATCATCCATCATAAGTGATTGTACAAATTACCATTCAGGTAAAAATTTAAATTTTCACTAATCTTTACTGCTTTGCAGTTGAGCACTTAACATCAGAATAGATAAAGAACAAGGTTTAATTCTAAGTGAGCATATCTTTCAATTCAGTCAAGGGATTTGTTTGAATATATATCTGTACAGGATTCAGAGTTCTAGTGCTGTTCCTGTGTGTGAAAGCCTTCACTGATGGTCTGATGGTCATTTATCTGTCATTTAAGCACATCAAGAATAGATTGTTATTTGCTTCACATTAGATTGTCATGGGTAATATCCTGAGTTTTATGGAAAATTTGACATGTAACTTTGTTATAATGCCCCTGAGTTGTGTGATTGTGGTTAGCATGCACACCACATTGGACAACACTGACACTTTCTTCACCAATCTTGTATCAAAGTTTCTTTCCTTTGCTATGAGCTACTTTTTCTGTGTGACAGGATAACGTAAAGGGAGGCCTCTGGGACTGGATGCTAAAGTTATATAGTGCTGCCTTTTACTTAAACATACAAGCAAGTGTGTGCTCTGTATATTAAATATATTATAATCTTAGTAGTGTGTTAGCTTTCCGCATTAAAACACTAACACTAGTGAATACCCAGGGCATAACATGACTTGAAGCCCCCTTTTGCTTTGGCACATATTATACACATTGGGTATAAATGGTAGTTATTTTACAAGGAATCTTTACTAACCATAGAAGTGTACCAGAGGTCAGCAGAAGGCTCCAGGGGCTATGTATCCACGTGTATGATCATGCATACATGTGTTGACTGCACATCCATGCATCTTTACCTACAATACAGTAGCTGAAGCATCAACATGGAAAATTGAATTGCTACATAGAGTCATGGTGATTTACTACAGAGTCTGGAGTCCACTGACCAGTGCGGAAAGGTCACATTTAATGCTACTGATCAGCAATAAACAATCAAATGTTACCTGATGCTGTTAAACAGAGAACATCTTCAAGTTGTCCTACATCCTGGCTTCCAGCTCTGTCCACTTTAAACTAACAATATAAAACCTTTTTGCAAATCCAGTGATAACAACTTAATATTTGTTTTCCATTGTTTTTCCAGCATTATACATTAGATTCTGCACTAATGTATAAATACCTATTATTTAAGCAGCAGTCAGATTCCTTATCTGCCTTACAATATAAAGTCCTGCATACTTGACAAGGATTTAAAGGATTCTGGCAGAGACATGCCTGCTAACGGTAATGTGAAAAATAAATGAAGGTGCACATGGTTTGCAGTGTGCTAAATGGGTATCCTAGCAAGAACTTGCTGTATTGCAACACCAGAAAGTGTTAATTGAGTACAGAAAAAAAATGTGATGACGCAATTCACCACAGGTGACCGCTTTCCAGTGCACATATACCTTGTGACACGAATACAATAAAAATGCTGTAATATTTCTCATGATTTATACAAATAATGTGTTTTTGATAGAAATAGATGGTTTTCCTCACTTCCTTTTTTTTTAGATCATCCTATTTTATTTCTTCCATACAAAATAAGTGCAAGTGTGCTTTTGTATCTGCTTGAGTATTTGTTGTCATTGTGTCTCTGTAGTCCTGTCTCTTTCTTGCACATGTCTTGGTGCTCATTGCTGGGAGTGTGTGTCACCCTCCTTTCAAAATAAATCTTTGGGTACATCTGGGAAGAGCTGACTTGGGCATTGCATGTCATCCACATTCACAATGATGAGCTGTCCACTTGGTTTTCATGCATACTGTCTTCACTTAGTTTTGTGCATACATGTTGTTCAAGTTAGTTAAGGTTGTGTGCACATATATGAATCTGTATTCCATGTTAAGGATGGATTCACTCTTTGAGCTTTCCAAAAGTTAGTTACACTAGGTATGCAAAAATAATGTTCATCATTTGATAAACGCAGTATGCAGACACACGGTCCCTATGCCACTACAAGTCAGTCACATTTGTCCAGTAAAGTTTTTAGTCTTTATTTTTTTTAAAGATTGTGTTCCCTGCCTGATAACTTTACGAGCACAGTAACAGCCAAAGTAATAGTGAAAGGTCAGTTCACTTCTACTCACACAGGCCACTTCTGTCTGCCATTTCAACACATACTGTTTCACTTGTGACCTGATTGAGCTGTACATGCCCATTAAATCTGTGTCTGTCATCTAGAACCCATATCATTTACTTTATACCTTTCAATACTGCTGGGTGGTGATGTAGTGGAAATCGGAGAAATAAATGCTCTACTAAATCTCCAAGAAGAAGCACTCGTTAGTTCTAAAGACTACGCTTATGTAAAATAGCTCTATACAGGTTATATAGAGTGTAGGACCATAAAGCCTGAGTCATTGCATCTGGGTAGTCTAAGATAAGACTGAGAGAATGACATAACGTGCATTTATAGGTCTAGCATAAAATCCAAGGAGTGCTGGTAATATACACGATGAATGGGCTTGCCCAGGCCCAATGACCTGCTGTCGGGAAGAAAAAGGACAAACCTGCCTTGCATAGACACTGAATTTGTTTTGTTTTGTATTAAGCCACACTTGGATGCACTAGGCAAACATTACTGTGGTTCACTTCATTTATTTTTCCAAAATACTTTTGTTTCAACTTCCTTCCCTGAGGGGATTAGTCAGTGCTCAGTTCTTATTTTCTGCTTGAAATAGGAATTGAAGGATGCAGACTTTTTGCCATGGAGTCATGACATGCACAACACAGCTTTATGACACTATTGATCATTTGACTTCACAGTGCTACAGTACGCCTGCGGTTAAACTGAGAGGACAGGTTAGTTCCTATACTGCTCTTGCTTTTAAGGGAACATGTTACCATATATAGTAGGAGCGATCGGAGTTTCGCATAGACGATTTGGGTTATATGAAATTATGCGACAAATATGTTGTAATTTTTTTACCTTGTCAATTCAATATGTATGCTATGTATATGTTTGATTTTTTTTTCAAATGTTTTAGACAGAAAAAAGACAAGTAAGCAAGTAAAATGTATTTGTCTGCATAATGCATTGTAGAAAACCTTTGATCTGATGTTGCATTATTGCAACTTTACATTTGCAAAGCAGTATGGTTGGGTCTGTTTTTTGGCAGTGCTGCCATAATCTCTCCAACATACTCATTAGTTGTAGTGTTGTATGCTTACATCATGTTGGAGTATTTTGTCCCAGTTTTTTGATAGGCTGAGTATAAATCTGATGGCTGTTACTGCAAAACATGCTCCAAAAGCTAAACAGCCACGCTATTTTTCATATATTGTAAAAATTAAAGTGATTTCACTTGCGGCCGTAAGAAGATGTGGTGCTTGAGGACCTCAAATCATCATGTTGCTTAGTCTGAAAGAAAAGCACACAGTTTTCTTGTGGAAATCAGTTCTAACTCTCTGCTAAAACTGATTTCCACACTTTATCTAATGAGTGTAAACTCTGCTGCTCATTTACTCCTGAATCCTCCAAATTAGTTCTCTGTCAAGGGTTATGGAAGCACACAGCTGCATGTCACAATGGATTAATAAGAAGCAACAGCACTCACTAGTTGAAATTAATCATGATGTGTGTAAGTATAATAGGTGGTATAAAGGGAGGTTTCAGTTACTGCTAATTGTCACACTGTAATATCATTCATGTTTGTAACTGTATGCAAATGGTGAAATATTAACTTTAGAGGTAGTTCAGGTACATTCTCATGTGTTAATGTGATTTTGTCTGTACCTCCTGTATTTTATAGCTCATTTTGAGGATAATCAGCTATGCATGCAAAGACAGCAAGACATTTTCATAAAAATAGGACCGTTAAATCTGTATGAAAGCAGATAAATTCCATCAGTCTCAGTGCAAGCTATGAGGTTATTGCAGGCATAATTAAATATACATTGAGCTTTTCAAGGCACTGCTGCAGAACAAAACGTCAACAAGCTTTGACTTGACAGAGTCAGTCTCTGTGGAAGACTCCACAACACATGCAGTAGCATTGCAGAGTATTTGAAGATGAATCATCCAGACCCATAATGACTATCTTCTCAGCATCTGTTCCATGGAACAATGTCCGAAGACTTTATGTAGACATAAAAATGACATTTCATTTCCTCAGAGATTGGGTTAAAAGAGAAATCTATACTTGACCACTTATGTTGAAGCACATATATTTGAGCCAGACAGTAGCTACATCATCCGAAGTTACAGCCACTTCACCTTACTCTTAATTATGTGGCATTACATCATAATTGGATAGTAATTATCATAGAAACAAATGTGGAAGTCCATAACAAAGTCGATAGGGAGGAAGCTGAGCATGCTAGCATGGGTATGGTCAATGCTGTTGCCACAACCATGAAGGTCGTCTAACCACGAGTTTAAACACACCACGATCTGTCCACAGTTTTAGAAGCTACAGGCAAACATGCTGCCAATGGGTGTGTCAGATTAAAATATGCTATGTATATAGAGGACATGGAAAACAAGTGTTAATCAGCTATAGGCTTTGCTATGTGCTTTTGAATTAGCCTGAACATGTTAGTCTGCTGTTGATTTACTGAACAGCAATCACAAAAGGCATTAGCATGGTCTTTCACATACAACACAAATGAATAATTGAGACTGCTTTTGTTTGTTTGATTGACAGTGCTGATGGATCGGTGCTAAAATAGTTATTGTATGTGTGTGTCTGCATGTGAGGTGGAGAAAGATTGAAATAAACAAGCCATTGCACTTGATAATGAACGTTCAACTGTGTAGTTAAGCAGATGAGTTGAGGGTAAACGGATATATCAAAATTAGTCATCAGGACACTGATGTATACAGATTCTATTAATAATGATATTACTGTTAAATCCTAAATTATTTTTAGACAAAAACTTAAAAATCTTGGTCTCATATTAGTGCTGCTATTCCTGGATCCATCATGAGCGAGAACATAAATCATTAATTTTTTTATTCCACTCTACATACTCATAAGTAATGCAACCTAGAAAGAACATAACTTTGCTCTTAGCAGCTTGTCAAAGTGAAAACCTCTGATATACTTTATTCCACAAACTAATCAGACTGATACTATTAAAGCACATTCTGAATCGAGTGTGTGATGAGCATTTCTGTCAGGATACAGACAGATGTTTGTCATTGTGTTCACCAGTTTACAAGCATTGACATTAAATCATTATTAGCAGGCAGCAATGATCAGTGTTATTGTCTGTGAAAGTTCTCAAAGGTTCTGTTCAGTAGAAACTGGACTCGTTTTTAGTCTTTAAGACGTTTCGCCTTTTATCCAGAAGGCTTCATCAATTTTGACTGACTGGCTGGGGTAGCAGACTTATAACCTCTGTGGAGTCAGAAAGTCGTTAGCACTTGATCACCTGTGTGTTGTGGATCTTCCTGGGTGTCATGCTTGTCACTGTGACCACCTGAGACCAGGTGTGAATGGCCGTGAAACTGCCTTGGTAGTTTTTAAAGAATTGCATTGTAAATGGGTGATGGATTGTGCCATTGTACATCCTCGATTTATTACATGCATTGGTTATTTCATAGATTTCTGTTTTTTTTTTCAAAGCCGTTTCACAATAATAGCTGCTGATATGTTATTTGTGTAGTTTAAAATTGCTAATTAGTTAAAAGTTTTTGGCTTTTAATCACTGTGTTCCTCACAGTTTTGTGAATTCTTTCTATCAGAGTGTTCATCTTATTTTTTTTCCATTTGGCCCTTAGACAGTTTCTTTATGTCTTGTTTGTTTGCTGTGGAAGAAATCAATAGTTATGTGACTTGATGCAAAAATGTTTCTTGATTAGAAGCTTCCTAAATAGGAAGTAGATTATTACATTTCTAATATAAAACACACTCCAGAAAACAGAACTCTTACTAATACAATCAGATAAAGGGCTTAATTTGTAGGATTCTGTAACAAATCATCCTGCCTTGTGAAGTGTAGCCTATACAGAAGAGCTGTGATCAAAGGAATTATTGCCCGAGGCTCAATTCAGTTACATTTTCATTGCAATGAGACGGGCAGTCGAGTTGATGACCCAACTGTAAAATTCTCACTTAATTTTTTCAATTCAATTCAATTCAATTCAATTACCTGTACCTGAGTAATACTATACAGCTCAACATGTTTCTGTAGCAGGAATATCATGAATTGCCTCATTGTAGTTGTTGAACTCACTTTGCAAAACCAGGACAAAAAGTATCTATGTAACTATCACAATATAAAACAGACAGAAAAAGAACAAACAGAGAAGTAGATTAGTAGAAATGCTATGAATGGTTTTAGTGGATTTGCTTGGTATTTTTTTTATAACACTGTTTTACATTGTGCTCTGAGAGCTTGAGTAAACTCAAGTTTAGAATTCAGCGTATACACAATTATAATTTTAATAAATCGAACATCCCAACATGTCATCTCATAATGTTTGTAATAATCTCATATTGTTTTGTTTACATTTTGTTTGCTGGGTTCTACTAATATACCATTGCCTCTCCTGTTGTACAGGTGACGACCCTGGTGAACACCAGCAACAAAGGGCCATCCAGTAAGAAGAAGGGGCGCTCTAAGAAGGCCCATGTGCTGGCAGTGTCTGTTGAGCAGGCCACCCAGAATTTTCTGGAGAAAGGTGAGCAGATTGCCAAAGACAGCCAGGACCTGAAGGAAGAGCTTATTGCTGCTGTGGAGGATGTTCGTAAACAAGGTGAGCTTGTTTAACAGTGGGCTTTTGCTTCTAAAATTGTTGTGTCATAATATTGTTTTTATATTGCTGATATAGCTGCATTGTTTGTGCAATATCACAGATTTTTGCCACCAGACACCTAGTGGTTCCTCTGTGCCCTCAACAATATTGTCATAGCTTTTCTCCTTCTAAGAAAAATGTCTGACTCACATTCTTGATTTATAGCCCATGTGTGTGACTCTGGCTTGTTTATAAACTTTTTAGAGCACCATTCATCATCAGTAAAGGGTTGCCCCCATGTCTGCCTGCCTCCTGTGCTATATTTGGCCCAAAGGCCTCGTCAATCATTTTGTTTTTTCATATTTAATGTTTTGAAAACTCTAATTCTTTCAGAGGAAAGTAAAGATATGAAGAGCAAAGATAATTAGCATTTGGTTTCCTTTGAAACAAATGGAGGGAAAAACAAACTCTAGACTATAACTGAACCTCTTTATGTCACCATTCACATTTAGGATCATGAAACTGGGTTGGGTGAAAATTTATTTTTTTTACATTATTTATTTTATTTGCAGGAGCACAAAGATTCATTTTCAATTTGCACTTGTCCCCAGAAAACATGCACAGTTGTTGTAACCATAAGTTGTTAATATAAATTACTCTTGTTTGATTTGTAATAATGTTAGTCTACATTATTAACACTGTTGGATTACAATAATAAGAGAGAGATGAGATTTTGCTGTTTGAGTTTTGCTGTACATGCTATGTTTTTGGGATGTATAAAGGATATAGTTCATATAGATTTTTTTACAGATTCTGTTGATTTTATAATAATTACCCTTCCTGATATGCAATATATCGCAAACCTTTATTTCCATTAAAGGCTAGACATATTTTAAAAATTCTTGTGTGCTTGGGGAACGTATTTATTATCCTGAATGTCAGAATAAATAAAAAAGTCTGCACAACTTTAAACAGATGTAGAGTTAAGAGTGGCAAGGCAGCTCCATTAAAAATAACAGATTAGTACCCATTAGCTTTGAGCTTTGCTTTGTGCATGCAGCCTAGTGAATGTAATGAGCCTAATTCGGGAGTTGTTTACCCTAAAGTCATGCATCGTTAAAGCATCGGCTGTCAGAGATGTTGAGCAGCCTTGCTGAATTCTAAGTCATCACAGATGCCAATTTTCATTATAGGCATCATTATCATTATTTTGATTATTTATTTATTTTTTTTTTTTTAAACGTCCGCATGGACACAAATCTTCCCTTCAACATATTGTGCTCCATCTTTTGAGGAGCCTGGAGAGTGCAGTGTCACAGTTGTTAATAACTCTCCAAAGTTTCTTTTCAATACTGACATTGTCATTGAACCTTTACGTGAATTACCGTAAATGTTTGTCCCTAGAATGGAATTGGATCCCCTGTTCAATAACTACAGCACATCAGCAGAAAGAACAAATGGAGCTGTGCATATGTTGTGTTGTAGCCGTATTCCTCATCTTGCACTGTCAGCTCCACTTTGCCGCCGCTGCTGCTGAACACTGACTTCACTGAGTTGCCACACAGCTCTACCGAGGCGTGAAATAGACTGTTGCCATACAGGTCATCACCAAGAATGACATCAAAAGGACAAGATCAGTCTTCCCACTTGTTAGACATGTGAGCCAGAAAGGAAGGGTGTGTTAAAAAAGAAAAAAAAAAGAAAAAAAGAAATTGCCTAACTTGTTTTAATTTAATATAACACATATTTGCATTTGTACTATGCATGTGTTCATTGTGTGTACATTTATGTTTAAAACAAATATTGTCTTTTTTCATTTGTATGATTGCACAGTTCTGACAAATGCAATGATTTGAACTCTTCACTGTACCTGCTTTTTCCCAGGAAACCTGCAACCTTTCGCTGCCAGCTCTTCAGGGCTTGTTTTAGCACACAAGTGCACTGTAGGGCACTCTCTTCAGTCTCCCTTACCACTCTACTTTTTTGCTCAGTTGGGTATAATTAAATGTCAGGGAAACACTTTTAGGTTTACGTTGGAATGATGAAGCCAGAAATATGTCATGTTGAATTTATTCAGTATACTGTAATAGAACATCTTATTTTTACCAGACCTTTAGCAGTAGCTGGAGGTGCTCACAGCCAAATGGCATCAATTATCCATTTAAGGTCACAGTGAATTGTGAAATGTATTTAAATCTATCATCACCTCATCAGACCTCTGTCTGTGTGACCTCATCATCCCAGAACCCTTTATTTGATCCTGATTAAATTACAGATGTTGATTTCAGACCACAGAGGGTTTAGTAATCAGGCCCTTTGGACACAGTAGGTCATTACTGGGGCACATAGATAGCACTACCAAATGTGTGTGTGTGTGTGTTCATGAGTGTGTCAGTCTTTGTGTGTGTGTGTGTGTTTTTCCATTTGATTGAATGCCTTGTTTGAGTACTGTATGTCAGGAGGCGCAGAATGCATTTTACTCAATAGGATGTTTCCATAGTTTATGGACATTTGCACAGATAACACCAGCAGAGGACAAACAGCTTTGCCTGCTCAGTTATTTTAATTTATGCTAAGAATGCTCACACTTCCCATGTTGATCCTTCTCTTGATCACTTTGCTACTGACCCAGCAGGGAGGATTTGGCATCATTATTTAGAAAAAAGTATATTTTAATGGCTAGTCGTATGTGCTCATCAGAATGAACTTTTAAAGGTTAAATAGCTGAAACCTAAAATGGTGATTGAATCTGCACCAAGAAAAAGATTAAGACAATAACTCAAGCATAATTTCTGCTCACAAATGACAGAATTGATGCTTTCAACGGTAAATGTTTCTTGATCTAAGGTGAAGGGTTTTAAGGGAGACAATAATTAAACCACTTATTGGATACAGCACATTGTTTAGAGGTACAGCTCACTAGTCATGATTATTCTTTAAGGCTTCTTGATTGATTTTTAAATCTTTGTGGTTGTGTGGGTTTGAGCAAACCGGTGCTCATTTGAAGCCAAATTCTAAACAATGTGTTTTCTAACAGTGTTATGAGCTATTTCTTTGTAAACATAAAAACAGATTCAAGGAAACCACCACATAGTTTCCTTTCTCTTGAATTATTGTTAAACAGTATACACATTAAAATGTGTACATGTCGTATTTTCACACACATTCAAAGAAGTATTATAGCAATGCAAAGTATGAAGAAAAATATAAGTATGTTGCTCTATTCCATCAGCAGTTTTCTTTCTTTGCTCTTGCAGGAGAGACGATGCGTGTTGCCTCGTCAGAATTTGCTGATGACCCATGTTCCTCTGTGAAACGTGGCACCATGGTGAGGGCTGCTCGCGCCTTGCTCTCTGCTGTCACCCGGCTGCTCATTCTCGCTGACATGGCTGATGTTATGAGGCTGCTGGCCCACCTTAAAATTGTAAGTGTGATATTCAGAACAAATATTATGCTCTTCAACTGTGAGTTCGCTGGTTGATATTAAATTGTAAGTTATGACATCACAGGCTTGTGCTTATTGGTTATATGGTATCAGAGCGGCAGTCATAACTTAATTGTAATACTTTAAACAGTCATGTTAATATTTCTATCTTGTCTTGGAATAACAATTTCCCAAATATTTATAAACATGAAATAATCCAGTGCATTAATTAGGAAGTACAGTGTGCTTACCTTTTTCCCAAATGTTTAAACACATTTCCAGAAACGTTGGCTCATTTTCTCAAAGCTGTAAACACACAATCTGCAAAGCAGTTTGTTACTTTGTCAAAACTTGACATACCTCTTGCAAAATGAAACTCGGCACTCAAAACCATATTTTCTCTGCTCACCGAATTCTTCCACCATAGAAGTAATATGCCTTACAAAGAAACAAATAAACACAGATGTAATAAATTCAAAACACTACCATACAAAAGTGTTTGTTTGTGTTTTTACTTAATGAGATCATGTTACACATTCAAATGCACACAAGTGTGTAGAAATAAGGTTTCTTTTCCCTATTCTGTTTTTTTTTTGTCACAAAATAGCATTTAGAGTACTACATGTACATGCAACACAAACGTTACCTATTTTGTTTTGAGAAATTGAGCCACAGTTCCTGGAAATGTGTTTAAATATTTGTGAAAAACTGTGTGTGTTCTTCCAACTCAGTTTGCACAGGTGCAACATGAGTGAGACTAATTGGTAATCGGGGTGTTGCATTTTAAAGGCCAGTGTGAACACAGTGTGCTAAATGATGCAATTTGTGTTCAGAGTTTGGCAAAACTCTGATGTAGAATGACATTTGAGTGGGACCAATGGATTTGTGATTTGAGTAGAGCAATTTAGAGTCATGCTGTTGATACATGACTTTAGGTTTTCAGAATGGTGCGTACAGTGTTCTCTCTCTCTTATTTTGAAAAGAGCTCAGAACATTGAAGAGTTAATACAGGATGCTAGAAATAATGATATGCATTTAGTATAATTTGAAACAAACTCATGCCTTCATGAACCATCGCTCACACACTTTGTCCCTCTCTCTCAAACACACACACACTCAAAGCACTATTTTCCAGTTTCGTGCTTGAAGCCCAAAGAGGGGCTTAACTCAAGCCAGTATAAGCCCTGCCATCAAAGACCACTAAAAAGTTATCTCTCTCTTCTCTCCTCTCTTTTCCATTACATCTTGTGCTGCAGTTTCATTAGCGATAGAAAGGAGTTTGGAATCACAATGTACCCAGAAAAGTGATGAAGATTGCTGAAATGAGACCCATTAAAAATTGATGACTACATGCAAATTTTCTTTTTAAAGTCTAGTTGTAATTACATGGGCGTAAAAGCATTGTTTTCATTATTGCCAAATATGTTGTATAATGGTTTTAGTATTTTATAACTAATACAGTTTAAGAGGTCTTGTAATACAATTTTTCCAGGTGCATCCACCAAACTTTAATATGTATTTGTGTGTGTGTGTCTGTGTGTGTGAATTACAGGTGGAGGAGGCCCTGGAAGGAGTAAAGAATGCAACTAATGAACAGGACCTGGCCAATCGCTTCAAAGAGTTTGGGAAGGAAATGGTGAAGCTGAACTATGTGGCAGCTCGGAGACAACAGGTAACTGGAAACCACTTGTCTCCTCTGTCTTTTCTAGTAAAAGTAAACCCCTCCTGAATTGTGTGTTCTTTTCAGGCACAGCAAGATCACTCGTTCAGTCTGGCTTTCTCTAGATTTGTGATTTCTAACATTTATTTCTAGGTTCTAGGTTTAGGGTACAATACTGCTGGGCAGATGGAGTTATAGTAATGTTAGAGAGTAATCAATTGGCACTATTACTGCTAGTAATTGTGGTAATCATAGTTTAGAATGACTTAGCACTACTACACACTGCACTAAATCCTGTCCCTCTTCAGGACTGCTGATCTGTTGACATACTATGTGTGATTTGATCAATATTAGTTCAGTTGATCAATTCAAGTGCAACATTAACTCATGTTTTTACAGATTTGTAACATGTTTTACTAGGATGAATTTCTGTCTTTTTTTTATAATTTATGTCTTTCTATTATGACATAATGGTGTCATAAGCATTTCCGCATTTTTTTATAATAAATGCTCCTGCATCACTTGCCTATACATAAAATACTGTGAAGTATATCATGATTGTTCATTCTTAGACAGAGGTGCACAGGTACTGACTGATGTTTTATACCTTTACAGGAACTGAAAGACCCCCAGTGTCGAGATGAGATGGCAGCAGCACGTGGTGCCCTTAAGAAAAATGCCACCATGTTGTACACCGCCTCACAGGCATTTCTGCGCCACCCAGATGTGGCAGCTACACGTGCCAACCGAGACTACGTTTTCAAGCAGGTGCAGGAGGCCATTGGAGGCATTTCGAGTGCTGCCCAGGCCACCTCACCGACTGACGAGAAGCACGGCCATGCTGGCATTGGCGAATTGGCTGCTGCCCTCAACGAATTTGATGTAAGTGAGCGCAAGCATTCTGAATCCTGCACTCAGAATAAGCATACTCTATTCTTTAACTGTTCCTACAAGAAAATAGTCACCCATTTGTCTTGAAGATGAGTTGTTGCTTGATGTCCTGCACAAGTACTTTTGCATAACAGTGAGTATAGTTTAGTATGCTGAATGTTTAACAATATTATAGTTGAGTTGTATGTTTTTCTTTATGTCATTATTTCTGAAATTAGCTGCATACGCTCTGTTTAAATCTACACACATGCCATACAGAACTCAGTTTTACTATAAACATGATTCTCTGCTGCCATCTAGTGGTTAAACACTGATAGTGAACAAATCATAGGGACCTGTCAGCTTGTTGCTGTTTAGTTGATAGTGTCTACATGTAGATGGAGTTATACAGTAGGTTTTGAATCTTTCACTTGGATCTTTTGCCCTGCCATTTTTAGCAAACTCCTGTAGACAACACTGTGAATGTAAAAAGAGTTGAAACTTGGCAGTACTTTGTGGAGCACACATACGAACCACATTTTTGGGGTTAAAGTAGCATTTTAGTGTGTGTCACAACTGAGGCTCAGATTGCTTTTTCATATATATATTTATTAGATATTTATTAGATGCTTAGTTGACACATAGAAGGACTTGAATGTGAAATGAATGTGTCACTTTTTATTTTTGTTTTGTTTGTTTTGTTTTTTCTGGCACTTACATGTGTGTAGTTTAGTCTACAGGATGTGCAATGGTATCTGCTCTTACTGCAGTCACTTTCATAATTATGTGTTTTCACAGTGTTCTTGATGTCTCCTGGCCAGAATGTTGCTGATTACAGTGTATGAGTGACCTCTTGTGGCAAAGTTTACTCTTTCCAACTTGCTTATATTTTCTAATAATGCTGCTGCTGCAGTGAGTAGAAATGCCATAGACCCTGCCAGATGAATAACTAAAGCTATATTGTGCAAAGGGCTTAGACACTTTGTAAAGTGCTTTTCCTCTGAACATTCAGTACTGTTATTTTGCATGAGGCTGTGGCCTATTGTTATCACATCGACTCTGTTTTGATGTAAAACAGGAAAGAAAATCTTGCATAATTTGATTCCATTCGTTAGACACTGAGACAGACGGCAGTTCAATGATACAAATTGCCCTTTGCTTAGCCCTTTGTGCTTGCCTGAAGCTGCTGCATGTTTAATTCCTAACTTACCACAGAGACACAGACTATGGTCAGACTCTCTCTGAATAATAATGACCTGATATAGTAAGTTATGAGACAAGCTACTTGCAGGAATTTGTGTATTTGAGTGCGTATGACTGCCTTGTGGAAATGTACTGTATATATATATATATCTACATATCTATCTCTCTTTCTATGTATATATATATATGGCTAGGTACACCTGCATTCGACTTTCATAGGTTTATAATTTCTCTACTTTGGTTGAAAGGTCATAGGTTCTACCATGTGTTTACTATTGAGGTCTTAGATGGTGGTGGGGTCCTAATGGATTGTATTATATTAAGATGCGTTTTGGCCACCCTGTAAGGGGCAAAAATACTTTAACACAGTGATACAGTGGGCCCTTGGCTTTGTTTTCAGTTTCTCTCAATTCTTGCAGTTTGGTTGGATGCATTAATCTTTTGTTGTGTGCTTCAGCCTGTGCTAAGTCAGCTTTGATCTGTTTCTCATGCTTTGACTCATGTGCCATGGTACAGAACTGAGTACAGTACAGACACAGACAGAAAAACTTGAAATGTTAAAGAGTTTTAAGTTTTTTTTGGTTGATTTTTTTTGTTAGTAAACTGAAGTATGATAGTGCTCATTTCATTATTGCTGTGGATGGACAGTTCTTCTCACTGCCAGACAGTTGATAGCATTTTGCACAGTCTCTTTTATTCAGACATAACAGGACATTTAGTCACAGAAATGCTGACATATGACTAGACAATAATTTATATCAGTCTCACATTTAGGAAGAAGTAATATCTATCACAATGCAAACTAGTGCTCCATTTTAGGTAGGCTGAAGAAAAGAACAGAGAGTTCTTTCTGTCTCAACGCTAAGAATCTGCAGTTATCTGAAAAAGAATCAAATAAACACAGACAAATCGGAGAGAATATAGATTACCTGCCATGTGGAGTCTTTTCTTAAATAAGCAGAAAACATCCAGAGGTTTTTGAAGGGTGATTGAAGGCTCAAATGCCACTAAAATGAAAATTGTAAAGATGTTGAGCACTTGCCTCAGCTGTTCCTGAACATGTACAGTCTGTGACTCCAAAGGTTAGACAAGGTTTTTTAAATGCTGGGCAGAGACACTCTGGCTATAGCTAGAGTGAATGGGCAGCTTATGAATAAGACAAGAATGAGGGGATGACCTCATCTTTTTTTTTTTTTTTTACTTCCAGTTTTAGTTTGAAATACAACTTAGGACACTGAAGTATCAAATCTATTAAGACTGAAAGGCAGGTCAGCATCAGTTCAAATTCACTCCATGCTAGCGCCTTTGGCATATAACAAAAAGATGACATGAATCCCCATCCATGTATATGAGACATTGTATTCATTTACTTATTTTCAAAGGACAATTGTGACGATTTGTACTGTACTGGTGCTTCAAGTTTGGGGAGTACATTTTTATGAAATCTATCAGGCTTACTTCTGCCTGCCACATGTTAAAATATCAGGCTCAACTAGAACACTCTTCCAGGTGACATCTGATGAAGGAGTTTTCCAGCTAGAAGTGGATGTTTTTTATATAGGAAAGGCAAATGGAACTTTAACACCCTTCATTTAATTTAATTTAGATCCACTGGAGGCAAGTTGGAAATCTGTATAAATGCCCTTTAGGAGTACTCTGTGCAAATTAAGAAAATATTCAATAACCAAAGTCAAAATGTCCTAAGCAAGTATGTGAAACCCTCTCCACCTAATATACCTATACATTAAGGAAACATGAATTGAAAAAAACCCGAACTGTCTACTCACTTTCACGTGTAGTGAAATTAGCTTTTAATGGTCATTGTTCATTGATAATGTCTCCAACTTGTCTTTAGACCTCGGGCCATGAGGGTTGCAAGGTTTTATTATTACAATAGCCAGGTTTTGTTGAAGGTGGTGCAGCATTTTGGAATGGCTAAGTTTAAATTCAGTATAAAGGAAAAGCCCTGTCATGTTGGAATGAAAGACTTTATTTGGGGATCGGAGCTCAGTGGGACAACAGATGGAGTGAAGGCCCTAGGGGTATGTGGGTAAAGACACACTGTTGTGCATAAGGACATAGATATTTAGGTCACAGCACACAGTGTAGATACTCCTTTAGTTTCAGAGAACACAAAAAACTATACCAGAGCAGTGATGTTATGAATTGATTTTTAGTACATGTAATAAACAATACCAGCTGTTTAACCCAAATGCACTTTGGTCACTGCCTGTGAGCCAGGATAGAAACCGACTCACCATGCACTCTCCCTCTCACCTAGTAAATACCATGCACATTTTAATATGAAAAAAACAACAACAACAAAAAAAACCCTTTGTCTTCTTGTCATTGCTCCTGCTTTGAGCCTTCTTATCTTTGTACAGTCAAAAGCAAGAAGCACCAAATACAGCCTTCTTAGATCGTGACTCTGTCAGGCTCTCCTGTTCTCTCACACTTATTTGAAGTGTCACACATAAAGGCATCATCTTGTGAACAGCAGCAAAGTAAGTACTTCTCACAGAGATCTTTTTAGTATGAAGAAAAACAAGATACACTATGACTCTGTTAATGTAACTGTGTAGGAAAATCCTGCTGGCAAAAGTTAGTGTTTGCCAGTAGTTAGAGTTATAGAAGGTCTTCAATTTATTCCTCTTTTGTTGCTGCTGCCTTCAATTAGATCAGCTAAAAGAGGAGCAGAAAAGATGGGGAAGGTGTAGTTCATACATAATTATGATTGCATTAAAATGACTGCCTCACCCTCAGCACTCATTCTTCTCTTTCAACCAGCAAATTAAATTTGCCTTTATCTGAACAGGCATATGCTATTGCGTTGCTTTTTTTTATTGCTTTTTTCAGTTATTATGTCATTTTTATGTCACATTTGCTTTGGATGAATCATTTCAAACAGGTGGTCAAAGGTGCAGCTGTTTAAATACATTAGCTTCAGACTCAAAGCAAAGTGTGTTCATACCGTGACCAGCAGATGGCAATGTTTAACTGCTTTCATCACTTGTCCATCCTTTCCCTCTCTTTATTCCCCACCCTCTCTCTGTCTTTTCCATTTTTATCCTTTTTCCCGCAAGTCCTTAGAAACAGATGTTTTGAGTCTGGCTCATTCTCTACCCAGAACAGGAGCCTCTATCAACTCATATAGTTTGGTACTGGTAATAGGAAAGAAGGTATCTTCTAACACTGTGATGTTTTGATGTATATAGATCCTTAAACCGAGTTTTGTCAAAGAGTTCAGTTCAGTTCAGTGTGAGCAGTTACAGCAGATACAGCCTTACCAATTTAACCCCTCAGTCCTCTTCAGTTGAATAGCAGTGGTTAGCAGACCTGTGCTGTGATCTTATACCATTCCCTCTCCCATCTCAACTCTTGTATGCCTACAGCTACCTGACATAAAAAGCTGTTGCTGTATACAAACACGGTCACACACTAGCAAAGAGGCACAGGCACGCAGAAAAATGCATTTCATTCATACACAGTGCAGACATGCATACGCTGGCAGAGCATAGCTTTGAGCCTGCGGCAGAGATCCAAGTAGCACTGGATCATTTTGCCATGGTTTTTGTTTCCATCTGCTTGTTCTCTACCTCTTTCTTCCCTTTTAGGGTTTTTTACGGCATGCAGCTCTTTTCTCACTGCTCCTCACCTCTTTTCCTTTCCTCTTTTCTCTCATTTTGTTCTCGTTGTCTGAGGAGTCTGACAGAGGTGTTTGAAATGCTAGTGTGTTTACATCTCTGCTCTGAGCCCATTTGGTAGCAGGATTGTATTTTCATGCAAAACTCTCCTCGGTATATATATATATATATATATATATATATATTGCAGTGC
>OMLM01016634.1:0-10631 GCA_900302695.1 Helostoma temminkii | reverse complement strand
GTTATAATCGTAGTAATGTTGTTTAGCACTTCTGTTTTGTTTGTGTCTCATTAAATCAGCTGTACACACAGCACTGCCTAACTTCTATCTGTGTGGACATGAGGCTGCAGTGTTTGTATGCGCAAAATGCCGCGAAATGCCATGTTGTCAATTGTTATTGCTAACAATGGCTAGCCTGGCTAGCGACTGGATCTGACCAATGAACAGTGAACTTCCCAGCTCAAGTTTTCTGCAAATGGAACGCTAACAAAACGGATGTGATGTCATTTAGCCTCCACATCCCAGTTATTTTGCGATAAAGGAACGCACGATTAAGGAACAGTCGGGGGGTGGGTTGGGGGGCTGTCACCCATTATTAGTAAGACAAGCAAACCTGAATTTGACCCGTTTTTGCATTTTTGCACATAGCCTATTCCTAGATTATCATTCAAGAATTTTATTTGGGCGTCATAAAACAGAAGTTTCTTATTCTTAATAGCCTAAAACAGCTGTATTTAAAAAAAAAACTATAAAAAGTAGTGCAAACGGTATTTTGATATAGCAATGCAAATAGCAACATTACATATTCTTTTGAATAGAAAAAACCTGGTATTATGAAAGATTAAATCTTTAGTTTAAAAACATTTTAGATTTCAGGTTAAATCTTCTGAACACAACAAAATGGCATGTTACCATGTATAGATACAATGTATAGCTTACTCAATGTGCTGTCGTCAGAGTTTAGTTGAATCTAGCAACGCTGACAGTGCTTCTCATTGGTCGTGACTCACAACAATCAATGAGAAGCGCATTCTAGGGTAGTTGGATGTAACATGACAAGCTGAGGGGCAGAGCAGCTGTAGCGGCTATGGAGTTTCTCGGTCAATACAAATAGCCTGTCACTCTTTGCACTGCATAGTTTCTCCAATAAGGGACAGATCGCATCCCGTATCAGTTCAATACAGAACACGTCTTTTTGTTTACAAATACGGGACAATTCCGTATTTTAACCCTTTGATGCACAACATATGCACAATAAAATAGATAAAAATATGTAGAATAACTAAAAAGGAATAAAAATAGAAAAAACATTGGCAACATTAAAACAATAAAACAATAAGAATATGTAAAAACAAAAGAAACAGCACTAAAATCAGTAAAAAACGATAAAACAGTAAATCAATAAAACAATAAAATCAACATCCTACATGGTGTCGAAAGTCAGGGAGAAAAGGTGTGTTTTTAGGAGGCTTTTAAAGTGCGACAGTGATGAGGCCTGCCTAATCTGCAGCGGCAGCTCATTCCACAGTTTAGGGGCGAAAGCACGGTCCCCCCTGAGCTTACGCCTAGTTTTAGGCACAGTTAGGAGCAGCTGGTCAGCTGACCTGAGAGAGCGGGAAGGTGCATAGAAGTGCAACAGCTCAGAGAGGTAGGGTGGGGCAAGGTTGTTAAGGACTTTAAAAGCAAATAAAATAATTTTAAAATTAATCCTAAAATGCACGGGGAGCCAGTGGAGTAAGGATAAAATCGGTGAGATGTACTCATGCTTACGAGTGCTAGTTAAAAGACGCGCAGCGGCGTTCTGAACCAGCTGGTGGCGAGCAACAGAGGATCCACTCACTCCCATATAAAGTGCATTGCAGTAATCCAGCAGAGTAGTGACAAAAGCATGGATTACTGCTTCAAAGTGCTGTGCTTGTAAGATGGGCTTAATTTTAATTTTATAAAGCGCCTTAACAGCCACAGGGGCACAAAGTGCTGTAGGCTACAGAGCAGAAATAAGCAGCATAATAAAATAGATAAAAATATGTAAAATAACTAAAAAGGAATAAAAATAGAAAAAACATAGGCAACATTAAAACAATAAAATAGATAATATGTAAAAACAAAAGAAACAGCACTAAAATCAGTAAAAAAAATGATAAAACAGTAAATCAATAAAACAATAAAATCATAAAATCAACATCTGCCAGGTAGGACCTGAACCATTGCTCTATGCCTCCGACGCCCACCCACTGTTCTAAGCGGGCAATTAAAATCTCATGGTCCAGCGTAGCTAAAAAGATGTCATTAAAAACTCTTAAAAGTGCTGACTCAGTGCTGTGCAGGGCTTTAAAACTGGATTGGAAGACCAAGAATATTGTGCTCATTTAAAAAGTCAGCATGAAATAACATGGGAAATTGATGCAGGTCATTTTTGACCCATGTTGTGCATTAAAAGGGGTGTGCATATGTTGTGCATCAAAGGGTTGGGACGGTTGGCAACCCTAGCTGTGGCAGTACTACAGCAGTACTACAGTAAAGTGGTCAACATGGAGTAACAATTGTATTTTTTTTCAAGATCAATTTTAATTTAATTAATTTAATAATAATTTCAAAGTTTTTACAATTTTATGAAGGTTCCTTGTTTGGTTCTGGATGCCTTTGAAATGCAATACAAAAATGTAAAGACTATGTCACTCAAAATACATACAGATAAGACCAAGTGTCAAGATTAAAAATACCAATTAAGTACAACACATTCGTGATAGCTGAAATATGTGGGCATTATACTTACACATATGTTTTTGGTGTCAATGTCTTTGATGTAGATGTGGTCGATCAAAGTCCCCTTCTCAGTGGTAGGCTCATTTACAACTTGAGTGAACCCATGTTGTTCCATTTGTGTTTTAATTGAACTTGCTACCATCAGGTTTTCATTGAAATCTCCCAAGATGATTTTGCCTCCTGTTTTCATGTTCATATGGGTAATCAGATCATTAAGCTTGCTGCGGAATGTTGAAAGCTGATATGATGATGGTCTGTAAATCACTGCAACTTGTGTTTCCAGTTGTGGGATGTCCAATAGGAGACATTCAATATTTATGCAGGGCACATCTGTAATATGACATTGCATGTTTTCTTTGCAATAGGCGCCAACGCCACCATGTTGTTGTTCTTGCAATTCTGCAAACATTTCTCCATTTGTGTCATATGCAAGATGCCGTGGTTTACTATGGAAGACAAATCCATTGACATGTGTGTCATCATTGCAATTATTTGGTGCAAGCCAAGTTTCTGTAACACAGATCATGTCTGCCTCCATGTATCTTGCATCTTGTCTTATGCATTGAACATGGGATGATAGTCCTTGAATATTGTGCAAAAGTATCTTGCATGATGGCAGTGGTACTTGTGTTGATGGTTTAATGAATGCAGGCATTTCCTGGAGTGATTTTTCAATTTTATTGTTGGAATATATAGATTTTGGGTCAAAGTCTTCAATTATTAGTCCCTGTAGAGATGTCACCCGACTCAAAGCTACATATGCTTGTCCTGCAGTAAAGATCCTTTGTAGAGAAACTACTGCTTTTTCCACTGTCAAACCTTGAACTTTATGAACAGTGCAAGCCCACGCTAATCTCAATGGAAACTGACGGCGTACAGCAGTGGTGTAAATCATTCTGTCTTCATCAGGCCCAATTGGAGTTGCTTGTTCAAATCCAAGTTGTGGACATGGTTTCTTACATCGTGCAGCTCGTCCAACTTTCTCATCATCAAAAGTGACATAGATCATTGAGGGGAATGTTTTATCATCTCCAAAATACACTTTAGAAACAGTGCCACATGCCCCATTAACTAGTCCGTCAGATGTATCAACGTTTTTCAGAAGCATGACACGTGCACCTTCTCCAAGACAGAGTGTTTTTGGTAGACAGGTTTGATGAACCTTGATAGATCCATTTTGTTTCTGTAGTGTTCCACCTTTGGCAATCTTTTCGTAATCTTGTGCATTAATGCTAATAGTGTCAGAACAGGTTTTCGTTAACATGTTGAAATTGTGGTCATCAACCTGTGCATTTGTGGCATAAATGTGTAAAGCATCACTTTCTTCTCCTTCACCTGTTTCACATTTCTGTAGCATGCACAGGTCTGACTTCTCAAGGTCTTCATTCTTAGGGTGTTTCCTTAAGCGATTCAGTAATTGAGCAAACTTTGTGTCTTTTTGTCGCACAACATCTGTAAGTTCAGCAAGAGCAAAGTTATCTCCCCATAAATTTATAAAATCCTTTGGCTCTGTATAAAGGGCTTTTCCTTTCACAGGGGGCAATTGATAGAAATCGCCAACGGCAATAACACAGACGTTTCCAAAAGGAGAATAATCGCCGGTCTGCTTTATCTGTCTCAATCTGCCATTCACATACCTCATAAGCTTATGATCCAACATGGAAACTTCATCAATGATCAAAATTTGGAGGTTTCCCAGCTTTGCTCTCAAAGTGTTGATTTTGTCTTGGCCCAGAGGATTATATTGTTGAGATGCGTCGATTGGAATTGAAAAACTGCGATGTATTGTTTCTCCGTTGATATTGTAGGCTGCAACACCAGTTGGAGCTGTCAGTAGCACGTGTGTTTCATCTGGGTTGTCAGACAATTGTGACAAAATACGGCATGTTTCATAATGTATGGCTTTGATCAAATGTGATTTCCCTGTGCCAGCACCTCCTGAGATGAACACATGAAATGGATCAGGATTTTTCCCTTGAACCTTTTGTAGACACCATTGACGGATTTGATAGAAAATGCTGGATTGCTTCTCATTCAACGAGGAAAGTAGCTTCAGTGCCTCTGGCCTTGGCATTCTGTGGTCATTGAGTTCAATTGTATAGGCAGGGTCTTGTTTGGGCTGTAAATCTGGAATGTCTTCACCAATTTTTTCAGTTTCCAATGTTTCTTTTTCTTTGTTTTTGCGATCTTCCAGTCTTTCCAATTCAGATTCAGGACACATTTCTGCCCATGCATCTTCCATAGGACCATTCATTTCGACATCTTTTTGAGCTTCTTCAATTTTGTCTGCCTCATTTTCAAACAGGTTTCTGTTTGTGTCAACAACACATTTCACAGCCTCAATGCCATCAGTGGTCTTTACAAAGCCTGTACAGTAGAAGCTTTCAAAGGTAGCAAATGTTGATGGTTTCAATTCCTCATTAGTGTAATGGGGTAGAAAAAGCTGTAAAATGCTCTCGAAATACTTTTCCGGAGTTTTGGTAGCTGAAAACCGAGCATACCGTACAACAGCACCATCAGTACGTGTTCTCTTCTTTACAAATCCCAAGTCATCCTTCAATGCAATGGTATTGCGTGCTGATCTTTCCGATTTGGACAGTACTCTATATTCAGATGCAAAGCTAGCCAGACACATTTGGGAAAACTCTGTACTTTTAGGTCTACCTTTATATCTTTCCGTTATGCTGGTCATCCATATATTTTTGTTGCCTGTGTCATCACATTGATCTTCTTCTGTGTCACAAGCATTTTTCTTTTGCAAGACATGGAGTGGCAAGCTCATACGCACTGTGTGATCACCAGTTGGAATAAACACAACTTTTCTAGATCCCTCCTTAAGCCTCATGTTGGTTAGACGATAGACACTTTCTTGGGCAGAAACTTCTCGGTTATACAAATACACAGAGCCAAGTTTCTTCAAAGCCTGTTTAGCATCCATGTTGTCATTTGCAGCCTCTGTTTGTGCACGTTGCAGCAATAGTCCCATTTCTCTCTCTGCTTTTGAGATGTAAGAGATGATGTAAACAATGCAGGAGTACGCATCACACACATATTGGATGTCCAAGTTTCCATTCCAGCAGCGCATAAGGTGTCTGTTATATTGATTGACCCAAACATCACTAATCTTTCTTTTCAGAACAACAGTGGTTTTGTTTGTTACCATTTTGTATGCAGCTTCAAATCCTTCCTGCGTAATGCCAATCGAGGCAAACAATTCGTCGGCAGAGTCAAAGGTGGCTTTAGGGTCCAAAATTGCTTCTTTCACCTTTGCTACAATGTTTGCTGCATGGGCTTTACGCATTTCTTCATTTACTACATCATCTGGGGAGTTTTCTGAACAGGTATGTTCCTCTGATTGCTCATTTGCATTGTTGTCTTTCTCATCTTCTTTTTTGCTTCTTGTAATAAATGTATTGTTGGTCGGTGGTCTAGGAAAGTTGAATCTGCAAGTTGTGCCTCCTTTTTTGCATGTTTTTGAGTGTCTTTTGCTATGTTGTTGTACAGCTGAGACAATTTCATGCATCTCTGTGTCATCATCTGGCGGCATTTCACATGTCACATATTTATCCACAAATGCTACAACAGCATCATCATCGTCTACGTCAATTTGAGGTGCATTCTCCACCCAGAATAGACAGTGTACATGAGGTGATCCACGTTGCTGGAACTCCACTCTGTAGAAATAATCCACAATTTTACCAATTGGCTGTGCTGGGGACATGATTACGTCTTTGAGGAAACAATGGAATCGTTGATCAAACATTCTTGCTGCTATCACAGAGTTTCTTTGTAACAGGCCACATCTCTCAGACCAGTCAAGCTCATCAATGGATTTTGTGGATCCCTCTACTCTCAGGATACATTCCAGAAATTCTGGCCATCGTAAATCAGCAGATGAGAAGGAACAGAACCATGTTGGAATTCCCAATTGCCTCACCATGGCAAATAAGTCTTTTTGTGCACTTTGCCAAAAAGCAGGTGTGCCTCTTATAGGTTTCATGAATTTGTAGCCTTGATCACAATTCAGAATCCTCTGAAGAGAGCCTTGGTTCATGAGCATTTCGGCTGTTACAGGCCTGTCTGTTTCATGACCTTTTCTCATTGCTATTGAGACGTTTGATACAACCTGATAAAGCTCTGACCAATATTGTGCATAGAATATGTAAACTGCATTTTTTCCAAATCTTCCATCAGCATTTTGAATGCGTACATTCAAATATCGTGATAATGTCAACTTCACAGGTCTGCGATCATGAAAGGTTCCATGTCCTCTTGGGAAAAGTACAGGAAAACATTTTGCTTCATTAGTTTCATCCATTAATAATCTTACAGGGCTATTTCCTTCTGCTGGTGCCACAGATATAATATGGTCAAAGTGCTGATCCAAAACTTCTTGTGCAATGTCAATGGGTTGTAAACATGTGTCCATGAACATACCATGTTGCTGTTTGTCAAAGAGTGTTTCATCTATGGGTTCTTCCTCAATTTCAGATGTTGTACTTTGATTGTGGTCTGGACACATTGGTTCACAGTTGTCATTGTCATTACGTTCATCTGCTTCTTCCTCAATTTCTTCCTCGATTCTGCTTAAGGGATTCACCCATTCATTATTGAACTCCACATCTTTATACCATATGTTATTGTCTTTCAAATATATCACCGCTATCCGTACTTTCTCTGCGTGAACATGCTGATATTCATAAAAGCCTTTGTAAGACAACTTTCTCTTCAACTTAACAGGAATAATGATATCGTCGTTATCCGATCTTGGAAGGACATTTGTTATGTCACTGATATTTGAAGGGACACATATTACTGGTCCATGCACACCATTTTGTCCACCTCGCGGCAGTGCCAGCATTTTCATGAATGGAATATTTTTTGCTATTAGGTGCTGTTCAATTGAGTTCAAATTGTTGAGTTGTGGTGGAATAGGATCTAAATGCAAATTGTTTGCAACACTTTCGGCTGGCATTGTACCAATAAGGATTTTCCGGTGACACGTGTAACATAGCCATAAATGTCCAGAAGGACCACTTTTGAAAGTGCAATTTGGAAGACAAGTGTCACTACATTTGTGAAGATATGTTTCAGTGATACATTTCCTAGCCATAGAAGCGACCATTTCTCCTTTTCCTGCATAGAGCTCTTTCTTGCATTTCAGTACTTGATGTTGAAACAGTAATCTATGACATGATGCACACACATATTGTGGACCCATGTGTGTCTTTTGTTTGAATTGTTTATATACGTCGTCCATCTGTTGTAATTGTTCTCTTTCCTTGGCACGCCTTTCTGCAATTGTCAGTTTGAGGTTTTCAGCAAAAACTTTGTCAGTTTTGTACTTATTCACGCTACGTTGACGAACATTAGACTGGTGCTCCTCATTTTTGGCATATTTCTCTTTGCTTGACATCCTGAGCTTTTGTCGATACTCTTCATTTTGGGCATATTTCTCTTTGTTTGACATTATGACCTTTTCTCTGTGCTCTTCATTTTTGGCATATTTCTCTTTGCTTGACATCCTGAGCTTTTGTCGATACTCTTCATTTTGGGCATATTTCTCTTTGTTTGACATTATGACCTTTTCTCTGTGCTCTTCATTTTGGGCATATTTCTCTTTGCTTGACATCCTGAGCTTTTGCCGATACTCTTCATCATTGGTATACCTTTCTTGAGTGCATTGCTTCTTGTTTGTTCTGTACTCTTCATCCTCATGATATCTTTTACATTTGTTTTCAATTACACGGCGACTTGACACACACTTCACCTTAGATGTGCTATCCTTGTTTGATTTGCTACACATGAAAGCACACTCTTCAGAATCTCTCAATTTGATGCAGGAGACCACTTCATAGTGCGAGTTGTTGCAATGTTTCAGATATATTGATCTCCCCTTGTTTGCATTTGGGTTGGTAGAGCTATACTTCAACCACTTCTGTTGGCTGTATGTAAAAATGTTTACTCCAAATAGATCTGCAGCTGCCTGTATTTCAACCTCAGTTGCCCAACTTCCAACATATTTCATCCGTGATTGTTTCAGATAGGTTTCCACAGAACTAAAAGTATGCCTGAGTGTATGGACATAGTCACATGAATTGTCCTGGAGGTGTTTAACCACAGCAACTCTGACTTTCCTGTGATTGCTTTGGTCGTTGCTGATTGCATATGATAGAGCTCTAAAAAAGCAGTTACCATCAGCTGCAATAAACTCAGTGTCACAAGGGTCACCGATAGGAATTGGTTCCTTTCTGGTGATAGTATCATCAGCAGTATAGTTAATATTAAGTTTTGCACAAAGTCGTCTTTGGTCCTGGATTGTGAATGGATAAAAGGAAAAGGGCGTGGCATGTGACTCACCAACTACAATAACTTCATCTGCACTAGATTTTGACGTTGTTGGATCGGTTATCTTGGTGACTCCAGCTTTGGTTGCACTTTTACCTTGCAAGACATTCTTTTCATTTGTATCGTCTGTTCTGGTAGATGGACATCTGAACTTCTGTGGACTTGAGTGCATATGACTCACAACAGCTCTGACACCAGTCATTTCAAATTGTGATCCCACAGCATGCAATGAAAGAGCAAGCACAAGAAGATGTTCGTATAGTGAGTCAAGAGTATCATGGTACACCACAACACTTGTACCTCCATCATCAAGAGCGCCATCTGTGTTTCGGGCATGTGGATCCATCAAGGCATACCATGGTCCTCGTTTGATGATTGCACAGGTAGCTTCTGCAAAAGTTAGCAAACATGTATCACTGAGAGCAAATGTTTGTTTCATTGCTTCATCTAAAGAACAAACAATAGCTTGTAGGTCAGGTTCTGCCACATCCACAAAAAGTAATCCAGGAAGTGAGTCAGCATATTCTATTGCCATTTTTACATTCCACAGTGTGTGCTCCTTGGGCAATTCACTTATAGCAACAAACCCATCTTCTCTAGGATCATTAATTGTGCCCTGTCGTGTCATGACAGTATACAGCTGGTTCCCTTTCCACAGAACATCATCCAAGGTTGCTGTTGACCATGTTAGCACATCAGTGAGCACACTTTTCAAGATTGCAGTTAGACCATTTACTGCACATTGTTTACCAGCATTTGCTCCAAATCGTCCATCACCTTGATCAAATGAACCTTTGATTACTCGTGCCACTGGGAAGGCATTTCGTGATTGACAATCAGCATTTCCTGTCATTTCTGGAGCAGTTTTGGGATTACATGGAACACTTCCAAGATCAGAAGGGAAATTGGACACATTTGGTTGTGCATGTTTATGACAGTCTTTGACAGTAGCATGGAACTGTGACTTTTTGATTGGATCAGTCTGGCAACAATTTCTACGTTGGCAACCTGCAATAGAATCAATAGAATGGCAATTAATGTCATCAGTATATTGACAAATACAGTATTTATGATCAATGATAGTTGTTTGTTGTTGTTTTTCATTGTTTTTCATTGTTTGTTTCATTGTTTGTTTCATTGTTTGTTTCATTGTTTGTTTCATGGTTTGTTTCATAGTTTGTACCATTTTCATGGTTTGTTTCATTGTTAGTTGTTTTCCTTGGTTTGTTGTTAGTTGTTTAGATTTGTCGGGCCATGACTCCACTCCTGGAGTCACTTCCAGTATTTTAATCTGCCTCGCTTCCTTTTCAGGAGTCGTGAGCTTTAGTAATGGGACTCCATGTCTCCACTCCTGGAGTCACTTCCTGTCCTTTTATCTGCCTCGCTTCCTTTTCAGGAGTCGTTAGCTTTAGTAATTGAGCCTTTTTTAGAGGTGGCACAACCTCAGACAGGGAAAGCTGCGCTTCCTTTTCAGGAGTCGCAAGCTCTTCAGTACGAGCCTTTTTTAGAGGTGGCACAACCTCAGTACGCGCAGCAAGCCTCCGCTTGGCTGCTTCGCTCTTGGCAAAATTCTTCTTTCTCGGCATCTGAAAAATACAAAACACAGTTAGCTCCATATATATTTGGAAATTGGACACAATCTTTATCAGTTTAGCTTTGTACACCACCACAATGGTGAGATGAAACAATCAAGATGTGCTTCAACAGCAGACTTCCAGCTTTAATTTACATCCAAATCAGTACAGTGTAGGAATTAC
>OMLM01016625.1:70071-82377 GCA_900302695.1 Helostoma temminkii | reverse complement strand
AATGTAAATAATTATTAAAAAAGTTTACACGCCAACATGCACCATCTACTTTAACATGATCACTTTGGAAAATATTCCTACATGTTCACTCTTTTAAATGGAAAAATCTTTGCTCTTTAGTGTGTGTGTATACACACACACACACACACACACACACACACACACACACACACACACACACACACACACAATATAAACCAGAAGGTTGTTTTGACCCTAAACTCAAGGTCTCAGTGATGTTTGCAGCAGAACATCGGACAGTGAGAAAAACCTTGTTTAATCTAAACTAACACACAACAGATTAGATTATTAAGATTACAGACGTTTTACATATTTTAGCAGCTCAGTAATGTAGTGACAATGTAAGCAGGTCATAATAACGTACAGAGAAGATTTCCTCTATGGAAACAGTATAAAACCTTAATATCCCCGCCCAGTGGTGGAGAAAGGAAATTACAGTAAACTCTGACTCAAACTTTGACTACAAACACCATCTTTTGTTTGTTTATATTTATTAATTAGTGTTTTCTTTTTACTCTTAACTCCTTTCATGATGCATTTTAATAGTAAATGTATTATTGTAAACACATGAAGAGTATTAATGTGCGGCTGCTAAATAATTAATACTGACAGTATTTTGAGTCACTGTGTTGTCCTACTGCATCTGTGTGTACGCATGCATGTGTACGTATGTGTGAGTGAGTGTGTGTTGTTGTGTGTCTGTGCTGTCATGCAGAGTCCAGCTGCAAAGTGAATGTGCTCCGTGAGCCAAGAGCACAAACAGTCCTCCACACATCAGCATGACCAACGCCTCAGCAGCACAGCTCCACTACGCCTTCAGCTTTAAAACCACACACTTCACACAGATCACCCGCAAATATTTCACATTCACAGTTTATGATATAAACCGATATTCATAGCCTCCCTGGAAGCTCTGCCCGTCCACAAAAGAGCTGAAAGATATCTTGAACATCGACCAATGTAATCTGATTATCCATGACTGAATTTTTGTTTGATTTACAGCCTAATAAAGCAGCTCAATGCCCCACATAACCAGGAGACAGCAGGAGATTGAATCAAATCTGTTGTAAAATGTGTGTGACTTGGATTAGTGGCTGCATTAAAATCTTTTACAAATAACTGAAGCCTCCATTACAGATTAAAATGCCCACGTCCTGCAGTTAAAACACCAACAGCAGCCTCAGAGTGACGCATGTGTAGCATCCGTGGTTAAAAGAAGAATGCGGATAATCAATGTGACGATCCAACAAATCAACATGTAAACAAAGTCACAGTCTTTAGAAAATAATGGATCAGTTATTTGGATCAAATCAATCTTTACGAGTTCTGCGTCTTACGAAAATGTTCCACGTGGAAACCCATGTGACTGGATTTATGTGAATAATGTGATTTATTTCTTAGTTCTTGGAGCTTGAACTATCCTTACTGTTCAACTTCAGCTTTTTTTTATTTGTTGTGTTCAAGTTCCTAAATTTAAATGAAGTACTTTGTGTCTGAAATCACACGTGCTTTGAATTCAGATCACATGTAGGTAAAGTTTTAACTTCATCTTCTGCGTTCGTTTGTTCCCTCTCTGCATGAAGTCTCTCCCCTCGGTCTCTTTGCGCTCTTCTGCCTTGCTTTCTCATTTTGCTACGTCACATATGTGACTTGAGATTCAGACGCACCTCTGGTTCATTCTTAATCCCTCGTTCTCTTGCTCTTTCTGTTTTATGACCTCCCTCGCCCTCATCTTTAGTTAAAAGTCGTCTTTCTTTTCCCCTCCTCTTTGAACCTTGCCCTCTTTCCCTCCATCTCCCATTACCTCCCCCCTTTTTCTCCAACTCGCATTTCTTTCCTCTCTTCATTACCTTTTTTAAACAGACTCAATCATTCACTTCTTTCTCTCTCCTCTCTTTTTCTCCTTTCTCCTGCTCCAAATTAAAATTCTGGCACTCTCCCTCGTTCTCTATTTGCTTTCCCCCTCTTTTATATCCAGTGACAGTCTCTCTCACCCCCGCCGCCATTGCTTCTCTTCGCCTTTTGTAACCATGGCTACAGAGGAGACCACGTCGCCATGCCAACAGGGGAATATGCTGGGCCTTGGGTCGAAGCTTCCTTTCAGCTGCCTGCACAGAAAGAAATATGGAAGCAAGAGCAGCAGGCGAGACGGTGGACGCCTAAGTTACATGCAGGCACAGACATCTGGGGTCCTGATGTTCATGTGAATAAGTGATCACTGCTGCAGTCTGACACACAAATATAATACTCATACTTTCCTGTGAGCCATAGGAAGTTTTTGTCTCGCTTTGCTGTGGAACTGTTACTGAAAGACCCATTTAGTTTATTTCACAAATCTTAACATCGGTGTGTAAATGGAGAGAAAATAATCTAAATACTGGTCAGAAAAAAACACAATTTATACAAGTGTATGAGCAATTTATGGTACATTTTCTGATCCACATACCAATAGCAACAAACCTGAGCGCATTTTACAAACATACAACTACACAGTGGTTTCACAAGGTTTTAGAAAGTGTCCATGTAAACCTGGAAATAATCAGATTATTTATTGGGATTTATAGACAAATTAAGTTCTGACATATTGACTGAAAAGGAAATGGTTTAATTATTTGATTTTAATCAGATTTTGAATATTCAATTGATTGGATTATGTACTATTTCTAGGTAAGAAATCAAATTTAAGAAAATTTGCAGCGCTGAATATGTGAACATCTTTGTACAAAAGGTCAGTTGAGTTTTGGCCATTAAAGCACATTCAGATGAGGCTCCAGTGGATTTTATTGACTCACCAGTGTCTTGTTGAATTACATTAACTTGCAGCTGTTATAAATATGCTTCAACCGATCCATCTGCCACAGTGTCATCTAAAAGTGTACTTCAGTAGCTAAAACTCAGTAGCTAAAAGATGTGCAGAATCTTCTTCATTTATTTTTCTTGTGTCTCTGCTTCCTTTTGAATGTCACTGTGTACAAACCAAGCTGAGTAAATATCAGTACTAGCAGTACTAGTAGCATTTTGGATTATTAATCAAAGCTAGTCAGAGTAACTAACCTGAACTAATAAGGTAATGTCAAAAGAAAAACTTAAATTGGTGCTTTTCCCACATGTTTGCACTATAAAGCCAAGCAGCAGTTTTCACTGAGAAGCTGGAAAAGAGTCTCAAATCTCTACACATAAATCTGGATTAAGGAACTAAAAGTGGGAAAAAAACAACAATACACATTTGCTAATCCTGTGCTTATTTGTTGCTAGTGAAACCCATTTATTACTGGTACTGACACAGTTTCCTCTCCTCCACTTTTAGCTGATCGCTGAAACAGAAAATCCAGCAGCTGCTGGATGATTTCATTGACATTCATGCTCGGCAGGCAGCAGAGCAGAGTGAATAACACTGCAGAGTCCAGTCAGGACAACAGCGCCTCTCTTTATCGTCTCCAGTGTGAACTCAAAACTCATCTCTTCACAAAGCTACTTGTGTTTCCTTCCATTACTTCTGTCTCAGCTTTCTTTAGAAAATCTACTTCTCCTTGCTTTGCATTTGTTTCAGTTCTTTCTCTAAGCAGAGGCAAAGTGTTCTTGGTCACTGTATTCCTTAATGGTTGCTCTGTTGTAGTGTTGCTTATCCTGGATATAGTAACTGAACTATAACCCATGTGGCCTAGTGGTCTAAGCAGCTTACTGTAATTATTCAGCACATTCCAGGATGAATGGAAATTGAGTGTAAACACATAGTGCATATTATGTAAAATATATCATCACAATCGGCTTCACCCAAGTGAGAGAGCTGGACACGCCTGAGGGTTACTCCAGAAACATGACTTTACACTGAATCCCTCTGAGCTGAGCAGTCCAAGTGAAGAGGCACATTAGAGACATTAAATAAATGTAAATAAAGAGAGTTACTGTAATTATAAGTAATGACAATTTATGATTTTGAGAACAGAATATACAACCTGTCTTCAGTTTCAAGTGCACTTCCTACTATGTTCATCGTGTTAGTGTACGGGATTGTTTCTGGTTTCTTATCTAAACACTATATCCAATGCAGTGCATACATAATCATAGAAGTTTATAACAATCTATAGCCTACACTTTTTGCTACCTGTTAACATTAACATATTGTTGGGTATTTGTTGCGCTCATTAGCTTAGCGTAAAGACTGGGAACACATGGAAACACATACTCTGTCGAAAATGATTTACAAAGACTTCAGGAAGTCACTTTTCTGTCACATACGTCCCTAAAAAACCACAAGTTAATTAAAAGAACTAGATGTAACACGTTAAGTTAGTGAGCTTTAGAAGCTGCAGTAGTTACCACTGGACACAGCAGTGGTTGTATGCTTCCACAAATCAGTCAAGTTGCTGTTTAAATACACGTCTGTCCAAACTCGTATTCTACTCATCCTCGAGTCCAAGTGGATGTTTGTGTCTGATGTAATGAAATTCCCTCCAGACGTTTCTGGGACATATTGTGTTGACAAGAATGAGACAGACATGAGGTCACAGCGCCGTTGACCTTTGACCACGAAAATCTAATCACTTCGTGTCTGAGTCCGACATGTTTACCAATTTTGAAGAAATGTTCTCAAGGCGTTCTTGAGATGTCATGTTCACAAACCCTAACCCTAACCCTAGCGGGACAGACGAGCATGCCATCTAAAAATATAAAGCCTCTGGCTGTGGCTGTCGTCAGGGTTGTAACAATGCATCCTGCCCATAAATCTGTCAGCAAGCACACACACCCAAAACACATTCGTTTAGCTTTATGCTTATAAAACTGTGCTACTATTAGCACCCGTTTAGTTTTTTAGTTACTGGTATAGTTGTATGTCATGTATTTTCTTTGCTATGTAAATTCCATCTAACATTTCAAGACAGCTATGTTTTTGTGTTTACATCGTCAAGCACAGTAGTTTTGTTTGTGTGGGTTTGGTGATAATATATATAAGGCACAAAACAGATTCTTTAAACTACCATTCTGCACTATGACAACTTTAAATCACACTTCAAATCACACGAGGCATAAACACTGCATACTGCACTGAAGCATACTGGATCACCAACTGGGCAAAGCAGGCAGTTGCTCTTGAGTCTGAGCCTGGTTTGTTACATTTGAAGTCTGTTGTAAATTGAACTGCTATTTTTATTTTTGTGAAATGACAACGACCTTTAACTGGATAGTGCATTATTAATGCACTTCAAGGGCCTGTCTTGCAGAAGGGACCTGAGGTAAAAACCAAACAGTCAGTGTCGTGGTGATGAGTAGGGGTCAAAAGGGGCCCACAGATTATTTCTGCTCCACAAATGGGTTAGTAATTCACCACAAGTCGTAAATAACATCAGACCTAGTTCCTCATCTAACTGTTGTGGAATAAATGAACTGGACTGGAGCTGTGCAACTTGAAGTTGGAGTTAATAACGCGATTTATTTTGGTAAAGACATGCTTCATAAACAGAACGAGCTCTTAAGATCAACACCTTTCAGTGATGTTTGCTGAGGAGATTCCTCACTCCTCTCCGGTCTCCTCCACACTGGCAGTGTTAGCAAGGTGTCGCCCGTGTTTAAACCCCTGGGTGGTTTGTGACAGCGCCAACATCAACTCAGCCGTCAGAGCCGCATCTCCACACAAACAAGCCCTACTAGCTGACTCAGCCCAAAAGGTGGTGCCAGGAAACCTACCCTCTTTTAATAATTGTACATAATAACGTTTAATTATTTTTCTTCGCCCTTTCAGAACAGTCATCTCTTATGTTTTTGTGTTACACACACGCCAACTCTTGACGTCCATGCTGAGCCGCAGCTGTGAATTTCCACCACATGAAATACGTTCATCCAAAAGACATTAGGATAGAAGGACTGGAAAAGTTCAGCCACTTGAATGAGAGAGTTCATTAAAACATGTCACATGAGATGATTTGTCTTTGCCTCCTCATATCTGCCGACAGCAGTAATGGATTCACTGAGAACATCTGGCCTCAAAATATATAAGATTTCTTTATTTATTGTGTCTGAGCAGTTTTGTGTTGAGATTTTATTGCATGTGATTTTGATCATTTAACCACAATGTGACATTAATTATCATTAACCAGGCTTTGGCACAAACTGCTCAGATCTGACTGTAGTTGGTTTTAGAAGACTAATACTGGTGGATGTTAGTCTCTAGTCTTTCTCACTGTTTGAATCAGGTTTGAATCAGGTTGATTGATACGGTTTTAACGTTTAGTCACAAAAAAAGCTGAACTCAGAGCTTTTTTAAAATTTAGTTTAAAACCCGTTTTTAATTTTCATCTCCCAGTGTTTGGCTTGATTTTTATTTTTGACATTATTATATGCAGAACTTCCATTGTTTTGTATTTTTTACCTCAAACTTCATTGTATCTCTTTGCTTTTCCTTTTCTTTTCCTTTCCACTTTTGAACCGTGTAAATGTGTGTGCATGTGACAAACAGAGCCAGAAATACACACACTTTTAACTTTCGTACACACTCTCCTGCACAAACTCTCCGTACCCTCTATCATCTTTTCTTTTTGACACACATTTTTTCAGTCTGTCACACACAGTCACACACATCTTCCTTTCCTCTTTGTCTTTTTGTGTGCGTCTAAATTTGCTCATTTCACATTCGCTCAGCGTGAAACAGCTTTCTTGATCAGAGAGCAGATCACCAGCTCGTCACACTCGACTGCTCAGAAGTGGTGAATCTGAATGCAGTATGTTACTTCAATCAAACAATAACATGCCGCAGTTGCAAGTCTGTTGCAGCATCTACTTTAATAAGTCCTGAAGTTTCCCTCTCAATATTTAAAGTCAGATTTTGGAAAGATGAGACTCAACATCATTTAGGCTTCTTTTGTTATATATTTCTTATATAAAAGCATTAATGCTTTAGGTCTGTTAGGATCTGCCAAATGGAAATACTTATATTGAACATAAGAACTATATCATTTCTTATGGTATATGCACTTTAAAAGTATTAATGTGCACATCCAAACACAATGCACATACACTGATCTGTGTCATCATCATCTCTGCCTACATTTTGTTTCCATGTAAAGTGTCTTTCATTGTCCTGTCATTACATTACAACATTAGTGGTATTATAGAAAATGACATGAAGAACTTAACAATGTTTTCTATGTTCATTTCAGCTGATTTCAGCTCTTCAGGACTCTGTAATAAAGGTGTGTGTAACATTATATCACTAAATCTATAGAAACTGTCAAAGTCATATTTGATTTTCTAAACTCAGCATCTGAATGCAAACAAGTAGACATTTTAAAATTTGTTTTTACGAATCCTGTGAACTAAACACCATACAAATTGAGATACGTTATGACATCGATGGAACATTATTTTTTAATACAACCTTTAATACAACCTTTTTAATACAACCATCAAATCAGATTTGAAACTTTACATTGACTCTCAGTCTTTGTTGTATCCATCAATCTTCTATTATTCCTAAAGAGGGAGACTTCAGTTCAACTGTCTACTAAACAATTTGCTGCATCTTATGACGTGTAACTGGCTACTGATGTTTACAGGTTTATGAAAATGACCCCACATTTCAATCATCTTTGCTGCTGCTTTACTCTAATGTTGGTGTTTTACTGTCTACTAAGTGTTTGATCTTATCCCACTGTTGAAACCAGCAACTCTGGAGCAGGAGCACGGCTGCAGTATATTCACTGATGTCTGGAGGGCAGGTTATTCATCTGATCACATGCTTTAATGAAATAAAAGCATCACACGGTAAATAACCAGGACAATTATTAGATGATATTGAAGGAAAAAGGCCACAGATGATAAAATCTGTAACATTAAGCCCAACATTTGCTGCAGCTGCAAGTCTTTCCTCTTTCTACTAAAAACAGGAAAGCTATTAGTGTGCTACCAGAGTCTCATTACCCAGAGAACTGAGTAACCTACTTTTTCCTTCCATCTTCTGTTACTATGAGTTAAAACGACTAAAGGGAGGAGTCCATGTAGAAGGACTACAGTACTGGTGGGGCAGGGAGGTGATGAGTCTTGACCTCTGATCTCTCAATGCAAGGTTGCAGACTCAGTACTAAGCTCTTTACTGCCTATTTCCACTTCACACAACGACTGTACGATATGAAGTGTTTGGTTGACATTTACTAGAGCTCACGTTTCAGTGCTCAGAGCATGAAGCCTGATGTTAGAAGAGAAACAAAACAAGTTTTTCACCCTGTGTTGACATTCACTAATCATTGTCATTAAAAAACCTTAATAACAGCAATTAACACGTCTGAGTGTTACAAGATAGGACTTCTAATAGCATACTGTGGATGCTTGTAACTTGTAACATTTTATCCATTTATTTTATCTCCCAACTAGAACACGCCACATTCAGATTTTTCTCTTATCTGTGACATTTATTAACCCATTTTTTCAGGAACTGAGGTTATTTTTCTGTGGTGTGGGCTGGTAATGACGGCCAGAAGGAAGCTCTGTGACCAAACATGCACAGTGAAGAAAATGTCAGCATGCAAAAAAGGCATATTTTGTTAAAAGCATATTGCAGAATAGCACTCTAATGTCAGTATTTGTATTTTTGAGCAGTGGATGCACTGTCCCCCAACCTCTTTTACAAGCATGGGTTACTTTACCCCTTCTCTCTTTTCCTTTTTTCACAACAAATCTCACTTTAGCTTTTTGGGGGAAGCAGAAAGTGATAAAGTTGGTTCAAGTTCTCACTTTGATCTTCGCTCTGATTTTACAAACATTAGTGCTAATAATGTAAATTTCCTACTGAGCATACAGCAAGTTCATATTCAATCTTGTACACACACATTTTCCAAACCAGCCTTGATACTGAGCAGCTGCAGGAATATTCCCTTGCTCAAAGGCACAGTTAAAAACAAAGGACTACAAAACTCTTACCTGCGACGCGAACCACCGCCCTCTCTGCCGGATCCAGCACAGAGTCCTGGCTCTTCCTCTTCCTCCTCTCATGTTTGGACAGGTTCCATGGCAAAGTGTCTCCTGGTGGCCCCACAAGTCCTGATGGACACGGGGACAATGACCCCCCTGAACGTTCGCTACGGAAGGACGGCTCACTGACGCAGGAACGCTCACTTAAAGTATCGTCGTCTGACGACTCCATCTCAATTTAGGGCTGCAGAGAGGAGAAGGATAAGGAAGGATAAGGAAGGAGAAGGAAGGAGAAGGGAAGAAGGATGGAAGAAGGAGAGCAGTAGAGGCGAGCAGAAGAAACAAGGTCAAGAGAAAGGAGAAGGGAGAAGAAGAAGCATTAGACAACGTAGAGACACTGTATAATTCATCACTGTGAGATCACAGTGGGGTCATGAATGATGCAAAGTTTCAGTCTAACACCACATAGCAATAATGCAGTAGTCAGGAAGAGACAAAGGGAACTAAAACAACTGGGTTAAGTTAGTCATCGTGACAGCAAAAAAATTCAAGAGGCCGCAGAGCTACAGTGATGATAACTGAGGAAGAATCAAAAGCAGAGCTCCAGTGATGAACATGAGAACATGAGAGAAGACGCTACACATCACTGAGGCCTACTTAGGAGACTGAGGTATGTAAAGTGTCTTTAAGCCTAAGATATAAATGAAATTTTATCTGTTTATGCATATAATATATGAGGAATCATAATTTACACCCTAACTGCTACAGTTTCCCATTATTGAGCCAAAACTATACTGCACCACGTCTATTAATAAAATGCCCCATTGGCTTTGCTCTAATTTATATTTAAATTGAGAACAAAGCCAAATTCTTTACTAACTCAAAAACTATTTGTATATGTGACATATGAAAGTTGTTGAGGGGTTTGCACTGTTGGATGCTTAGCCTTCATAGGATGATGTCAGAGCCAAGTGTCTGCACACTGACAAAACGGCCAATAGGTTCTTCAGATGCCAAAAAGATGCATTAATTCCATTTGTACAGTTACACAGAGACAAAATAAAAAATTAAAATGCAGACAGGAAATCCAAATTCACCAAACAACACAGCTGTAAAGCAAATAAAGCACAGAAATAAGCTACTGTGCCGCGCCTTCATGCATAAAGTTGCATTTAATTTGCTTAGAGAAACACGAACATCCCGCAAACACAATAAGATCTAAAAGTGCTCATTTAAAACCGAAGCTTAGTTACTTCAGCATTTCATCACTTGATTGAAACCTGAAAAAGTGGGAGGACGTGGCCAAGACAAGGAAGAGCGAGAGAGAGATGAGATTTCAAAGCTTGTGTAGCGTTTCTATTTTTAGTCAATATGTTAGTAACGAGCTTTCCCTCTCTGTCTGCTGCACGTCTATTTTTACACTCAGGTTATTAGCATGAAGGTTACGTTTAGTGTATGTTTGTTATAATATAGAAAAGTTAAGTCATGGTAAAAACAGAAGTGTGTGTGTCTGTGTGTGTGTGTGTGTGTGTGTGTGTGTGTGCGTTTGCACTCTGGAGACCTGATGCTCTGATCTGTCCATCACTGAATCAATACCTCTAACCTCAGCACCAGTGTCTTGAGAGAATGAATAGGCTTTTATTGGCTTTTATTTAAGTCCGCCCCAGCAGTGCTGTGAGCTTGAGTCAACCAAGCGCCATGTTTTCTTTCAATCTGCTCTGTGTGTTATACAGTGAAGTCAAAATGGCTTCAAGATCATCTCCACAATTCAACATTACTGTTAAATTATCTTTAGAAGACTAACACTGAAATGCTATAAATCACATGTGTGTTATTCATGTATCAAACTTGCCTGGGCTGCCTCATCTTCCTCATCCTCATCATCATGAGGCATCTGCCTCAGTTATGCACCTAAACATCAGCTGAACCAGCTAAACCATTTCTTCAGCAACAGGGTGAAGATGTGGCTCCAGACTAACCCAAATATAAGATCACATGCAGTCGTCTATGACACTGTGACTTCAAAACCTTTATGTTTATGTAAGCATTTTATCTGCATTCATTTTAAAATAATAAACTAATGAAAACTAGGATAAACTAACTTAACACTGTAATAAACAAACTTGATGATAATAATGACAAAAAGTCAACGTAGTCGCTGAAACTCAAATAAGTTTCAAGAATCTCATTACAAATTTTAAATCACAGTGAACACTGGAGTTCAATACGCATTCACTGCATGAAGACATGTCACGTGACTGAGGCTTTGGTATCCAGCTATATTCTAAATATTGAAAAAAATCAAGGAGACTTAAGTAAATAAGGTTATTGTTAATGTTAATCTAGAAGATATTAGAAAGTGATGGCGGCATGAGTGTATGAAAGTTCATTCTCACTCACAACAATTTTCAATTGCTGAAACAATTTTTTTTCCGAAATCCTTTCAGCACACACTGAAAGTTGATGAAAGTCAAAAACACAAAAGAAAGAAAGAAAGAAAGAAAGAAAGAAAGAACAGGTATTTTAGGCCATTAGTCCTGCAAAGACTGAGCTACATTTCACCAGTCATTCCTTGTTTGTTTGAAGGAGAACGCACATCACTAAATATAGTAGTAAATTGTTAAAGTACCATATGTTCTTTACAACTCTGAGCTATTGCCCAACTTGTGTTTTATACTTCTGCACATGCATATAAAACACTAAACGACAGTAATGCTACACTATAGTATAAACTGAACATATCACCGACCTGAAGCAGACATTAAGGACACAGGACATAATGTGAAAATATAAATATATAAGAACTGTTTAGTTTGAAGAAGAGTTGGATAATAAGCCATTTTTAAAAAATGGGAAGAAACTTCTCTCAACAAACAAGCAGCTTCTAACTTGTGAGTGTGACTGCCGCCTGTCATAGAGAGCCTCACAGCTGATCTGTCTCTCTTTCCTCCAGGGCTGCAGCAGACTAAATCATGGAGTGACCTGAGCGATGGTCACACGGTGGGAATGTTTCAGTGCACGTATCCGAGTCAAACACAGCGTGTGGGATATCCATCTGTACTACCGCTGCCAACAATCCTCCTCCTCCTCCTGCTTCTGTTTCTGAGTGTGTGTTGTGAGTCTGCTTCCCCGCTGCTTGCTGACAGTGAGTCAGTGCCACTGCAACTAGCGACTTTATAAATAGAGTCAGGATGGAAGCTTCACAGCCGCACCGTGTCATTACAGCTCCGAGGAGGCAAAAAGACGTCTTCGCAGAAAAAGAAACTACCAGGAGAAACACTGAGGAAGCAGCGTGACAGAGTGAGATCATCTTCTGGCTGCTGAGGCTTCTTCACTCACACACTTTCCTCTATGAACACAAACATGGACACACATTCAGATGTA
>OMLM01016625.1:56161-70051 GCA_900302695.1 Helostoma temminkii | reverse complement strand
TGGACACACATTCAGATGTACAGTTACTTTGTTTACTATAATATAATACTATATAATAATAATTACTGTCATTAACGATGAATCTTTTGGTCATCTTTAAGTGTTTTAAGGCAATATACTTCTTATCTCAGTGTGGTGGAGGGTAAAGAAGAGTGAAAGAGCGCACAGCAGCAGAGATGTGTGACGTTCACAAAGTCAATATTTAAGTAAAAGTACAAATGTTTGTCTGGAAAATGCTCCAGAACTACTCTTCTAAGTAAAAGCACCAAGTACAAGTAGCTCTAAACTTTACACACAAGCAGAAGTGACTCCACTAACAAAACTATGTTTCACAGTTTAGTGTTCAGTTTGATGCTGTTGATAATATAAATGTGGACATGTGAAGGTGAGACAAACCTGAGCAACAAAGAACTGAAGAAATGTGAGGCTTAACCACTTTATGATGTGACAGGTGGTTGATCCACAGCAACGTATCGGTGTATAATGACTTTATAAGGAACTAAAACTGCCAACAGTAACTAATGCTGTTTACTCATCACCTCTGTAAAGACTGGAGAAGGAGCAGAGTGCATTGATGCTACACCTCATTCTTATGCTAAGTTGCAAAGTGCGGCTTTAAGTACTACACTTTAGAGGTATTTTTACTTTGCTTGAGTATTTCTATTGTCATTGCATGTAGCAGGCTGAATATTACACATACAACAATAGCAGTTTTAAATGTAATTTAATACATTTTAGCCTCAGTAAATTGTTTTCATTGTGAGAGTTTATTGATTTGACAGTGTTTGAAACTGGTTCTCAGGACGCTGAGTAACGTTAAAGCATTTGAACTTCTGGATGGAAGGTGAAACGTCTTCAGGGAATTTAAAGGAAGTCCAGTTTAAATTGACAGGTAGGTCTGACCAGATGGCAGATGAGCCACTCTGGTCCATGATTGGCCGCAGTGACTCGTCCACCTCCCCAGCCTCCTGGGAGCAGGCTTGTGTGTTGCAACACTAATAGCAAACAGCAGGCTAATTGTTTCCACGTGTAAACAATGCTGTTTCCATAGTAACTTCCTCTCAATCATACACAGTCACAAATGCCGTCACCCACAGTAACACAGGGATCAGAAGGATCATGCCGTCATGAGTTGGCAGAAGAGTAGACTGTTATGAAAAGTAATAAGATGTTAAAGCTCATCTGTGATGTTTATAATTATGTATACATTTATTCACGATTAGAACTATTTATAATTATTGAAGTGAATAATAAACTGTGGTTCCTGCGATCACAATAGAGTTCACATATTGTTCAACATTTTGGATCTGAAAAGTCCAAAGGAGAAAGTGCTGACCTTCAATTTTTATTTGTGGTTAGTTGTTATATCTGGAGGTAATAAGTGTAAAGTACCACATTACTTTGATCAGCGTTTAAACAGAGCAAGTGTAACTGGAACATAAACTACTTTTTGTCATAGTTACACAAAGTAATTTTCTAAAACTGAAATAGTTTTCCTACCTGACTGTTAAGATCCAAACTACTGTGGTCTTGAGTTGTAGTAGAAGCCTCTTTCTCATTGATTTCTTCTTCTGTGGTACCCACTACAAATTTGGCGTGCACCCCTTAACGGTGACACAAGGTAATATTAGAAACCCACAATGTAATAGCAAAGTCTAAGTTTGGTTTTAATTGGGTAAATAAGTAAAAAATGGTGACGTTGTTAATTGGTCCTTATTTAGTCGTAGAGATGAGAGTAAATTATGTAGTATATAACGTAACCACAACATTGCCACATGGTAGGTCAAAAACTTGTTTGTGTGTCACACACTTAAATAAGAATGTTAGAAAATGTATCAGTCAAGCAGAAATAAGTGAATTAAGTTGAAAGGACACGCGTCACTCAGAAACCTCAGAAACCTGTCAGACTCTTGAGTAAGTCTGGGTCACACAGGCCTTTGACTGCACTTCTCTGGGTAGAGATGAACATCACACAACTCAGAAACCTCGACCACAAGTTTAAAACTGTAAATCAAGAAAATGATTCCATGAGTGAACAAATGGAGCCCCTCACTGAAACCTTCAGGACGCAAACAATAAGCTATGTGACCAAGAAGTGACCATAAGCAGTAAAAATTAGGACTTAAAATGAAATGAGCAGAAAATAACAGACCTCAGAAAGAACTAGAAACAAAAAAATACTGTTTAGGTTGAACAAAGTCCCTCAGCACAGAGCTTAAAGACATGACGGTCAAATAAAGGATGCTCTGTAATAATACAGACCCATTATGAATTTTGAATGTGGACACTAAATTGAATTTTAAAAAATTATATTAAATTGGTCTTTCTGCCCAAAATACAAATCTACTTAGCTTCTATGTTCTGTACATATGACACCGTCCGTCTGTCCGTTCTGAAAGAGGAATCTCTCTCGCTCTTCCTGAGGTTTCTTCCAATTTCTGGGAGTTTTTCCTCCTCAAATGTGACGGTTTAATGACAGAGGTTGGTATACAGATACTAAATTTGTGATTGACGGTTTTCTTTTTTAATTGGAGACAAATCAATTTTAAGTAAACAAAAAAATCTGCTGAAAAACATTTGCTAAAAAATTATTGTGTAATTAAATGTCTATTTGAAAAAAACGAAACTAACAAAAACAGTCACAGAGTATCACCCTTTGTTCCATTAAAAAATCATCTTTAAATCATGTAAAATAATAAAAACTAATAACAATGAATAAAAAATTAAAAAAACAAAAGGCAGATGTGCATTGATGTGATATTTATGTTATTTCCCTTATAGACACTTAACAAAAAAAGTTTTAATCAAATGTTTGAATGAGTTTTGTGTTTGTCTGAATCACAGGTTTCTGGGCTATGATATCAGCGGCCGATATGAGGAGATCATATAGTTTTTGTGGACAGTAACGACTGGAATATGTTCACTATTCCCTGAAGGAAAGATGTCTGTTAGCTGAAACAGTCCAGAACTAGCTGTTAGCTTGATGGTCAGTGCTGCAATTTTTTTAAAAGCTGTGCATTTAATAAAGCTATGGATTTTTTTAAAATGCATGAACACATGCATAAAGTCGGGATAATAAGACTTTTCCCATCTACAAATTGTGCCATGATAGCATGAATACATCAATAACACACAGACGGATTAGGACGGCATCAAGCCCAGTTAAGTGTCACTGTTAACTGGCTGGTTCAGCTTTTTACTGTACACTGTGAGAAATGACGGACAGGAGGACCCAATCATCTACTGTAGAGCCACAGTTTATTTTTCCTGAACAACACAATGTGTTACCACATTAGCACCAATCTTAATAATAATGTTTGACTAACTAATTTAACACAGTGACATTAATACTAAATATTTCTACACTGTGCTGAACAAACTAACCCCTAAAGCTGCAGCTAGTTCCTGTATTTACCTGCCTGTGTTACACACTAGTTGCATCAGTCATTAAAAGTGTTGCTAGTAACTCAGGCATGATGGAGCTTTTCCTCCTCTTCAGAAGCAGCTGCCAACTGTGATGAGTAACACACCGACTGACGAGCCACACACACGTTAATACACATGCGTAGACAGTTACAGAAAAGCTTGCAAATTTAAAAAAGTGACTGGACAGAGTTCATCAACATGAGAGTGGAAAAAGAGCAACACTTGTGAAAAGAGAGTGAAGGAGAGGCTGGAAAAGAAAGTAACAGTGTGTTTATAGAGTAACAAGTGACAGAGAGAACGGAGTCAGTGGCATTGTGCCTTTACTTGGATAAACTGATCATGTGTCATCACACTGATCAATATTTCCAGCTACAGAGCAGGCAGACGAGCAGACATAAGAAAGAGGATTTACCGCTTCTCTGTTTTACGTCAGTAAACACTGAATATTTATGGATTTTCTAGTTTTGACTGGAAAGAAAATGCACATCACCCTGAAATATAGGAGCGTCATTGTTTTTCATCAATGAACGATTAGACCAACTGTTATTTCTGTCTTGTTTCATTTGTACTTTGGGTTTAGAAGAACAAGTTAAAGTTGATACCTTGGCGTTCTGCTAACAATTGATTCTTCTTCTCTAAATTAAAAAAGAAAAATGAAAACAATCATTAGCTGCAGAAATATGTGGGAATACATCCACTGTTGCTATTAACCTGTGACTTCTCACATACATTTTATTGGCTGCTTCTATATTTAAAGAGGTTAATGTAGAGAGTTTAAATCTAATAAAGCATCTTAAAATGGATTATACTTATTACTGGTGAGGAATGTTTGTCATCTGAGAGAAACTGATTATACCAGAGTGGTGACGCTGTTTGAAAAACATCTTCTAATTAAATAAAATTACAAGGAGACACAACAGCGGAGCTCGTTCTATCTCCTGAGATTTGTTGTGTTTGTCTGTATCTCAGATTTGACTGTGGTGTGCAGCCTGCTGAAGGTCCAGCATAAGGCTGGAGGGAGATGTGTGTGTGACCATCTGGTAGCGAGCGGCAGGAGGGAAACCCTGAGTCCTTCTACCCTCATTCTCTCTGTGGCTGCACCCTGCATCACTGACAGCCTCCACTCACACAGACAGACAGACAACCTGCAGTGAAGAAGCCCAGGAGGATTCACAGCATGCAGGTGGAGGAGCACACAGAGCTGGAGGTGATGATGAGGATGATGATGATGTGGGTGTAACTGGCTGCAGGGATTGCACAAATCAATAAAGGCGAACTTTCATGAGTTGTGTGTTGTGTGCGCACCAGAAGAGTCATATGTCTGCGGCTGGTGTTTCATGCTATCACACGCATACCTCTCTCTCTCTCTCTCTCTCTCTCTCTCTCTCTCTCTCTCTGCTGATGTGATCAGGGAATGTTTTTGCATGAATGGACATCAGACACCGAGACCAGAAAACGCTCGGCGCTGCAGGCAGGAACAGACTGGAAGCGCGGGGCTCTTTGTCCAGCGCATCGCCTGTGTTAACACCAGCTCATTACATTTATCCGCTTGTGACCGAGCCTGAGCAGAAAACGCTGCAGCTCCGTCGCCGCCGAGTCTCTCATTAGAGGGAACAGCCTTCTCACGACCCAGAAACCCGCTCAGACTGTCCGCTGGTTCCTTCCAGCCCAGCCCTCCAGACTGTTTATTTATTATAGTGAAACAACCGGTCTGATTGAATAAAAGTCACTGAGGCCCAGCGCGATCAACACGTTATGATAATGTGCAGAGACATTAAACACATAATTATTTAATTAGAAATAATGATTTCAGTTTGTGGAGGCGTTTACAGCTCAGAATGTGATCCGTCCATTTCCGTAGCTTAATGATGGTCAGTGTGTTTCAGCAGACGCTTCGACGGGTCGAGTTAAAACGCGTGTGACGGTGTGAACATGCACAGTTAGTTTGAGGCGCAATCACCGAGCTGCATGAGCTCCGGAGCCGCTTACCTTCACCGGGCAGCAGCGCTCCGGCAATCCGAGCACAGAGCGAGGGAGGCCGGGGATGCTGCCGCCGCTGCTCCCTCTCCTCCGGATTAAAGGAGGACTGGATGGATGATGGGTGGATGAGGAGGTCTGGTACTTTCCGCTCCGTCGATCCGGTTCGTGTTATTACGCTTCCTCCAAAAACCGAACCGCCACAGAGCCTGAGTGGAACAGAAGGCAACGTGATCCTGAATGGTAATGGCTGTCCTGTTCCTCCTCCTTTCCCCCTCTGTCTCCCTTCTCCTCTCGCCTTCTACAACCCCCCACCAGCCCTCCTCTCCCGGTCCGTTTACACACACCCTCTCTCTGTCTTTCTCTCCAATAGGCTGTTTTCACAGGTCCCACATTTAACCCATGTCCACTGACTGTGGCGAGTGTCGAGGAAATTAAAATTTCAGTTGCCCTCCTGCGTCATGCGTGGCTCAGCAGCACCGCCAAACCCAGAACCCCGAGACACACACACACACACACACACACACACACTGTGTGTTTCGGTTTGGGTGGGAAAGGGCGTTCACTCTGGATCATTTAAATCAACTTTCCATTCACACATGGTTCAGTACGACGCGAAGAAGAACCGCTGGATCCAATCACTGCTTTATCACATGAGATAGTATCAATGTGCGTTTTCATAATCCTCACACTCACACACAGCACCGCCTCCTCCCCCTCTCCTGCTCCTCCAAACAGCTGGAGAGTGGGAGTAGAGAGATGAGAGGAGGAGGTGAGACCAGTGGTGGAAAGTAACTAAGTATCTTTACTTAAATACTGAGGTCATTCTACTTTTTCTATTTCATACTCATTGATATGTTAGCAGCTATTCTGCATTTTACTTGTGGTACTTTGTGAGCTAAACTTTTACTTTCTACCGAACAGTGCTGGAGCTGCTCTTTAACTACAGTAGATGTGGTTACTTTAGGAAAAGCATGAATCTTTCTATCTTTAAAGCTGCACCTATAATTCATTTTATTAAGAATAAAGAATATACATATATTGTGTGTATGATGGTGTCGCTCATAGCGATGAACACACAGAAAATGGTCGTCAGAACATGTTGCATCTTTGAGCTCAGTGTTTTGGTTTAAAAACATGGACAAAACTCACAAAAAAAGAAAAGAAAAATTCACAATAGTCACTGAAATAGCATTAATAAATAAAAAATATGTTGTTACACAACCTTCTGAGACGATCACTGCAACCAAGCGGTTTCTGTAACTCTCAGTGAGACTGCACCTGTCGACAGGTATTCTGGTCCACTCCTCATGAGCAAACTGCTCCAGTTGTCTCAGGTTTGAAGGTTTCGTCTCCAGACTTCACGTTTTAACTCTTTCCACAGATGTTCAACAGGATTTAGATCAGGACTCATAGAAGACCACATCAGAATAGTCCAGTGTTTTGTTCTTATCCGTTCTTGGTGTTTCTAGCTGTGTTTCATGATCCTGTTTGAGAACCATGACCTGCGACTGAGACCAAGCTTTCTGACACTGTCAGCACATTTCTCTCCAGAAGGCCTTGATAGTCTTAATATTTCATTGCACCCTGAACAGATTCAAGTCTCCCTGTGCCAGATGCAGCAAAGCAGCCCCAGAACATAACCGAGCCTCCTCCATGTTCCACAGTAGGGACAGTGTTCTTTTCTTAGTATGCTTCATTTTTGTCTTTTTGTCTTTTCCTCTGTTAAAAGCATGGTTTTAGTTCAGTGTCACCTCTGTCTTCAGTCTAGTTTAAAGCATAAAACCTCTGCAGTACAGAACCGGGTCAGCACCAAAGGACACTGAGAAACACACAGCAAAGCATTTAGAAACCAAACTGTCAAATGTTTCCCTCAGGAGGTCGTAGAAGCTAAAACGGAGCTAAATTAGTGTGAATCTTGGAGCAGGTGAGCACAAATACGACTCCAGCCGACGGCTGCTGCTCGCTCGCTGTTTGCCACGGGAGTAAGATGATAATTCATCATTGCTGTTTACAACTTGTTCTGCCAAACAAAAGAAAAAGGATTAACGTTGCTTACATTCCCACACTGTGGAGTACACGCTTCTTTTTCTCAATATATTTTCTATCAAATGAAAACAAACACCAATGATAATGTTTATTTACTCATTTCTCAGCATAAATATGTGAAGAGTTTCAATCAGACACTCGTTTATGACTTTTTAGTGAGTAAAAACTGAATACCACTACTAAGCATTGTGTTATTCAGTTTGAGAGTTTAATTATGCAGCTGACAAGTGTAATAGTTGTAGGAGTATAATTAATAGTTAATAAAGACCATGGTGACTGTGCCAAACTCTATTTTCTTCTAGTACTTGCACATTCCCAGAATAATTGTCTGGGAACATAATAAACTTTATTAAATATTTCACCATAAACTCAGAGTTGAGCAAATAAAAGCAGAAATATTTGATAAATTATTCTTATTATTATTAGTTTTCATTCACTCGCACCACTGAGGTCTTTATTTTATTCTTTGTTTGACAACTCTTTAATAAACACGACTGAGTGTTAATGAAAAATGTGACCTTTTGTTTCTGTCTGGATCTCGATTTGAAAAAACACAGGAGTCGTTGGATAATCTAGATTAGATTCTCACCCTCCATCAGCCCAGAAGGTGAAGCTCTGCTGGATTATCGATCACACAGCAGCTGATGGCCCAAAACAAACAAAGAGAAAAGTTCAACTATCACTGCTCATTTTTCATTGTCAGTTAATTATTGAAGAGGAGTCCGCTGGATACTAAGGCTGTTTCAGCTGTGACAACAATGAATTCACACCTTCTGTACTTATATTATCTGTAATTCTCAATCTATCAAGGCCAATTTGGATTTGAAGGGAACAACGAAGCCGACTGCCTTCAGGCACAGTTTTACAGCCGTATGAATCATTCTCCATGGAAAAACAAACTCCTCTACACATGGGCAAACGCAAAGTCGAAGACCTCAGTGGAGTTTAACGGATCAAATTCAAGATGTAACAGTAAACTGAGTCCATGGTTCAGACTGTCAGGATCCACCTCACTGCCCCAGGACAATAAGTCCATAAGTCAAACATCTTTAACTTTCAATTTGGCAGAACATGTAAAGTTTGTGGTCATGTGGAGGCATGAGTGGGCTCCTGGGATACTAAAGCATCTCCTGCTATTGTATAAATGTGATTTTCATAATAAGGACAGGTTTTGTCTTTGTCCACATTATTTAAGTTACAACTGTTACTGTTGAATCAGAGAGAGGAGTTCAGAAATATGTGGTTTCAGAAATCAATTTAAAATCTCCCAACAGAAAACCTCAACAAACTGAGAAAATGTTGAACTTTTCATCATGCTAATTTTGTATATGGACATTATTAAATATATATTTGATATATTTAACTATGCTGTCTTATGGCTCCAGTTCCTCTGCTAAATAAAATATTTATTTTATTATTGTAATAATTTAGTGTATTTTGTTTTATCTTGCTTAAAACAATCAGATGTACAATAGGGTGTAAAAGACACCAAGACTTAAAATATTCATATATGAATATACATATGTATCATAGTAATATTTTTGAAAAGTGCACTGCAGAATTGTTTTTTGATTTCATTAATGATGTGCATAGTGTGCCCCCTTTTAAAATCATGTTAGCTGAATTTACACAGATGACTCTGATAAAAAGTTTCCATATTCAGCTATTTGAGCTATGAGCTCAGATAAACTGTGAGAAAGAGTCATTGAACTTCAACCAGTGAAAAGAAACTAAAAAAAAACATTAAAAGATCTGAAAATGTCAGTCAGAAGTGATAAAGAAACCAGGTAGACCAACACACGGACAAGTAGCTGCATCGAAAAAGCAACTTTAGGTGAGAGACAAGCTTCTCTGCAAAAAGACTTGCAGCTGTTTAGCACACACAATATGAAATAATCCAAAAATGAGCTGCCTGATAAAAGCTGCTGTTGCACCAGTGTCACTAAACAGTCTGCTGATAAAGCACAAAACACAAACTGGACAAAACCTCTGGAACAAAGTCATTTAAAATCATTTCAGTGAGGACTTTAAAGAACAGTACAGCATCGCCGCAGAGACACACGGAGGACAGTTTGCATTAATTACACTTAGACTTGTCCACATGACAACGATCTGAAGATAATAATGTGTTGGTTCTGGAGCCATCGCACCAGGTCATGACCTCAACGTCACTGAGCCACTTCGCGGAGACTTCAAGACAAACCCGTGATCTTCAGGACTAGTGAGGACACAAAGGACAGCGAACTGCCGTTGAGATTAATACACTCTAAACATTTGTAGGACTTTCCTACTAAGACCATCAAAACGTTTTGTTTAATCATTGCACAATTTTGAGATTGTGGTTTCATCTGAACGACATTAATGTGTTTTGCCTAATGACTCATGTTTATTTACCAACTTCAAATAAACATACCAGGGACATGATCTCTGGGCCCTGAGCAGTATTTGTTATGATCATGCTGAGCGTTTGTTCTCAGGCTGAACCGTCAGAAACCTGTGCAGACTCCCTAGACAAAGGTTAAAATATAAACTGTAAAGTGCTTATAGTTCAAAGTTTTCACTGGAAAAAACATTTGCTTGTGACACCAGGATATAAAGAAAGATTTTACAGTGTCCACACTGACTTTTTTTGCTGCTCTATCACATGTGGTCTTGGCTCCATCTTGTGGCGACTCATGGAGCCGCGGAATCAACGAGTGTCATCAGTCTGACGTAAACACTGGTAATTGCATCAGAGATGTCAAAGAGCATCTATTCATATCTGTCTCTCATCCGAGCGCTCGCCCCTCGGGAGCCTGCACTCGATAAACTATTGACGGAAATCAAATCAGGTCAGTGGGTTAAGAAGACGGACTGTAGTTCAACTCACATCTCCACAGCTGCAAACACCAGAGAACCACAGCTGGAGAAAACATGGTGAACCTGAGGCCTTTAAATCAGCTGTGGAGGGATCACTAAGTAAAAACTGGTTCATTCACAGGCTGTTTAACGCTGCAAACACGACAGACACTAGACTTTGAGACTAAACGCACAGTAGTAAATGTTTGTACATTACATCAGTTCACAGATCAATTCCTTTAAAAGTGGCAACGCTGAGGTGTAAAAGTACTCAGTTACTACATTTTTACATAATACTATAAATGATGATGTGGAAATGTGTCAAATCAACTTTTAGATCATCTTTTGTATTTTTTAAGAATTTGTTAAAACCATAATATGCAGAGTAATTAGCAAGTACTTCTCTCAGTTATTTAGTCAAGTAAAAAGTACATTTTTTCCAATGCAGTGGAGTAGAAGTACACAGTAAAGTACAGTATCACTTTACCATAAGCGACTTCAATAGTCTTTATACTCTTAAAGTACTACTGATGTGTAACCTGGTAAAGTTTGCACATCTCGGTAAATTAAAGTGTGTGAAGAGAAGGAAAAACAAGAAGAGGGGGAGAGTGGAGGATAACATTTATTTGAAAACAGGAAATAGTGATATCTGATTTATTATACACAAGAACCAAACTGCAGGCAGGCCCGTGTTCCCTCATGGCGACTGGTCTGCCTGGCCTGAGTGGCAGGGTGGCGGCGTATAAGTTCCCTCCTTAATCATCTTGTCGCGCTGCTGACGGATTGCGTGCAGCCGCTGGCGCTGCAGAAAGGAAAGAGCAGGTCAGTGCTGAGGCAGAAAGATAAGAAAATAACTGTAACTCTGCATCACTTCGCCTTTTTGTTTGCCTTTCCTGATGTGGGGACACAAACGTATGGGTGATTGAACTTTGTGAGTTTTACTCATTGCACCAAGTGTCATTAACACATGAAAGAAGAACGGCTCCCCGTCGTATCGATCCAGTTGCTCATATTGATAAATTTAGCACAGTCTTCTCAGAAACGATCATGTATTTACAGTAATTATAGTAAAAGCCTAAAAAAACACTGTGGCAATTCAGCTCTGAATTAAAAATTCTACAAAAAGCTTTTCTTAAATCAAATCTTTCAGCTTTAACACACAACATGAACGTATACATGACTAAATTTGAGTTTTATACAAGTTGTCTCAGCTGATTTTCACCATCAATCATCAATCAGAGATCATCTCCATCATGTCTGAAAAATAAGACGTGGTTGACTCCGTGTCTGGATCCAGACGATGACGCTCTGCTGCTGCAGCACATTCACTGTTAGCATGTGTCAGTCTGTTCTTTGCTGACACTCACTCTGCTGCCGAGGACGACCTCAGTTTACTTCTGACATTATTAAAAGAATGTATTTGATAAAACCTTAAACAGAAGCTGCAAAGTGTGAGGTTTGATTTGTGCTACTAAACAAAAGCAACACCTGCAGCGGGTCAGGACTTAGAGACGAATAAATATTTGACAAAGTCCAACTACAAGTGTCCATTTTATCAGCTGACTTGCAGACAGTACCACCACTATAACTAATCCCTGTATGTTCACCAAAGGCATCACAGCTGAGATCAGAACAGAGTCTGGAGCAGTGCAGTTTATTTGTGAAGCTCACTGACAGTTGTAGCAAGTAAATGAACAATGAACCTAAAGTTTTCTCTCATAAGAACAGTGCAGCCATTTTAAAACACAGTTACCATGAAACCAGCAGTGATCTGATTGTCAGCACGACAGCTAACGAGCCATTAATGTTTAGTGTCACACTCATTCTGCCTAAATGATGCACACATGCTGGTGAACAAAGTAAATCCAGTTCAGGACACAGTACATTTACAAACGGTGTATTAGTGGTGGGCGATACAGATTAAAAAATTCATCATGATGAATCATGATGTTTTAAAAAAATAAATATTCATGATGATATAGACAAAAATACTGAACAGCATTGCTCAGTTGATAATTATCAATAATTCAGTGCATCAGTATTTAATAATAATCAGCAAGTTTAGTTATAAACTGCAGCTTATTAGTACAGATACAATGAAGGGAATTATCCCATAGTTATTTTCCAGTAATTTACTGTCATTGACTGCGTTTACATGCACTTAGTAACCAGGTTACTCAGAGACCAGTGTCTGGGAACAGAGTTTGGAAATCTGTGTATACTTTACTTGCAATCAGTGATGAATTAATGCTGACTTCAGTGACAGAAAACGCAGAGATTGATTTAAAAACAACGCAGCATCGCTCCGTAATGATCCAGCCACCTGGATTCTATGTAACTTAGATCCGCTTAGATACTGTTGAAACAGCTGCATGTTTGTGTACTGAAACATCTGAGGATGACTCAGATGCTGCTCTCACTGTCAGACATTCGGCATGTGTCGCTGTGTGTGCTGAGAAACAAATGTGTTGTCATATATGATTGTATCGCTGGATGGTGGATGGACTGACATAGCACACACCTAATTAGATTCACCAAAGACACTACGTTAGTAGTTTAAAGATTAGACACACTAGCAAATGCTAACCGCCTCAGCTAATGTCTGAAAATGACATTAGCTGAAATGGAAAAACATCTGTGTTCTCACTGAGACAAGCGAATGACTGTGAGAGCTGAATCTCTCACACACAGTAACTAAATGTAAAGGACTTTTTTAAAAACATCATAGTTTAATTTCTGTGATTCTGTTTACAAATATTGGCTGAAATATCATTATTGGATGGTTAAAACATTAAATATCAGAATCTGCACAGCCACAATAATCCTCTATCTTCACACTGCAACACTCACCGTCTTCTGCCTGTGCATGCACTCGTAGAAGTCCTCGAACTCCACCTTACACTCCTGCTTGGCACGGGTCTGCCCGATGCCGTGGGAACATTCAATCCACTCCTTCTCAAAGGCGTGGCAGCGCGATGCTCGCTTGTTGGGCTGATTTCCACTCTGCTGCAGCAGCCAGCGATCCAGATTGATGCCAAGCTGTGACTGCAGATCAAACGGCATGATGATGCTGTAAGAAAGAGGAGAGGCAGGAAACAAAGTGACCATAAAACAGGACGTAATGGAAAAGAGAGAGGGAAATCAAAGATTAAAAAAATGGACAAAAGTAAGAGAGAGTTTGTTTGTTTTTTTTGCCAGAAACATTTTACTAGATAAATCATCTACTTTACAGAGGTATTACACCAGTATGTACCTCAGACATTGGAGAGCCACCTTTATAATAACACCCTCTGCATTAATTTAAACTTTTAAGCATGTGCACGCTGTGATGGGGATCAGCAAAAGTAGAGGAAAATGTGTTTATTTTAGTCCATTAAAATAGTTTTGCTTTTGTTTTTAAGTAAAGCTTCTGTGGAAGCTCTTTTGTCACTGACTTGCCGTTTCATTTCCACCAACATAGATTGGTGTGATGCTGGTAAAATTTTCCTCTTCAGCACAACCAGCCTCTGAACTGCACTGAATTTTATCTGCCTCTGTAATTTCCACAGATATTTTTGACTGTGACGTGACTGTAAAGTTGGTCACTCTGCCATGAGTCCT
>OMLM01016625.1:25154-41495 GCA_900302695.1 Helostoma temminkii | reverse complement strand
AATGTATTACACAAAATAAAGAAATATACCCGTTTCTTTGCTCATGACCTACCATCAAGTTTTTAAATCCTGCAAACAAACAAACATCCATCCATTATCTTAACTGCTTTCCTCCTGAGGCTCACAGGAGTGCAGGAGCCTTTCCAGAGGCAGGGTACATCCTGGACATGTGACCAGTCTATCACATGGCTGACATACAGAGACAGACAACCCTTCACACCTATGGTCAAATTACAGTCACTAATTAATCTACATGTCTTTAGACTATGGGAGGAAGTTGCAGAGTGAGAACATGCAAACTCCACACAGAAAGACACCCAGACAACTCCTGGGTTTTTCTTGATGAGGTCAAAGTGTTAACCTCTGCACAAACACGCATAGCGAAACTCTATCACACTGCTCCTGCTTCATATGTCCACACCTTTAATTAAAGAATGGTAAACATTGAAAAATGGTGGCATTTTGTAACAATAAGGATAAAGAAAGAAATTAAAGTGGTTAAAAAAAAACGAGATATAAAAGACTGTCAATCACAGGACGGAAACCACAAAGGACGCCTGTCATGAAATAATGTCAGCAAGCTAAGTGGGAGAAACCATGTTGGAGGAGTGATAACAAAGCAGGCAGGGATTTAAGTGTTTGGGTTTTTTTTTTTGCCCTTTTTTTCTATTTTGAGAAAACAAAGACACTGTCAGTTTCCAGCATGTTTGACATGTTTTTAAGTTATACTATAAAAAGGAAGAAGAGCGTGAAAGCAGTGATAACATGACACACGTAATTGTTTTGGCACGCCTCCAAAACGGCGGCCCCAACATGTCCCTCATTACCGCTGCTTCAAACGCTGCGACAGGCCTGTTCTCAGAAAGGAATAAATGGATATGAGAGGAGACAAGCACCTGCTTTTCTCAGGACAAGATGAGACACGAAGTTTAATTCCTGCAGAGACAATTCTCTCGACATCTCTGAGGAATCAGACATGACTTAAGCGTAGTATAACAAAGGTTCTTCTGTTACACTGAAGCATAAGCTGTTTAAAAGTATAAATATACGAACGAACGTTTAAGTAAAACAAAGGAAGCAAAACACACAGTTTTTAATTTTTTACCTAGAAACAACAAGAGGACAAATCACTAACAGGCATTAATATTTGTGGACTGTCTCATTATACTAAGTAACAGAAAAGCTAAGATACAAAGTCCACACACTGGGAGCCTGTTCTTCAGACACAAAGACATGCTGCCAATGACAAAGCTAATATTTGCCACCAGTATACCATGTTTAGTTTGCCACGCTAGCATGTCAATGTTAGCTAGCTATGCACAGCTGATTCTGATTTGAATGCTTCGTTTTGCAGGTGTTTCGTCACAAGCTAAGACGCTTGACAAAGGTACAGCACATTTTGACCCAGCAACCAAACAAGTCGTCACAACATTTTACATAAAACCACAAGTGCAGACCTCATGATCACTTGGCAAAAAAAAAAAGTTTGCAGAAATGACAGTTATGTGGGTTTGTTCCCTTGGTGTTTGAGTGTCATGGCAAAATAAATCTGTGGCACAAGGACGACTGAGACAGAAAAACAGAAGCATCTGCGTGAATGTGCTCTTCTGGCACAACAAAATCTCATGGTTGGTGGATTTCGATGCAGCACAGTGAGCAATTTGTACCGACATTTCCAGCATGTGAGAGGACAAACAGAGAAACACAGCACAAAAAAAAAGATAGAAAGATGGTAAGATGGGTGTGTGAGATCAAAATGTAAATACAACAAGACAGAGGCAAAGGAAAGACTGGGAGGAGACAGATGAGAGGTGTTCTATGAGTTTTATGAGTGCCGACATGCTGTGTGTTGAGAGAAAACATGCACAGACAGTCCTGTCGCTCCTCAGCTCCACCTGGTAATCCTGCTGAGGGTGTAAATTAAACACACACACGCACTAATAACAGGCTGTAATTAACACTAGTGTGAACTGAACATGCATCTGTCTGACTCAGAGAGAAAGAAGAAAAACATGCGTTGCATGTCACTCGACGACAAATCTCTGCTCATTTACGCATACACTCACGAACACCGGGCCCAGTAAGTACATATTGATCTGTTTAATCAAGTCTCAGCGCCCGTTACCCCTGACAACGATTCCTCTATGCAGCATTGATAGTCACCATAGCAACTGACAACCAGAGGAGACGGCAGCGAGCCTCTCTTTGTTCTCACTGCATCCTCAACGCGCAGACATGGTCACAGGTGTTGGTTAAAAGGAGAAGTGGCTCACCTGAACCAGAGTCTACAAAGTTTCTTCTTAATGCTGTGAAAATAATTTGCCAAGGGAGACTTAGGTTTCCGGTGTTATCGTGTTTTAAAGGGTAGTTTTAGAAAAGTACAGCGGCTCAGACCTTCTCCACAATATATTTGGTAGTACGATGGCTGAGTGCAACCTTAGTTTAATGAGAAAACTTTAATGTAAATAGGCTTTTAAAGCTGCAACAATTCATTTTTTGTCTACTATAACAGAACACTGACGCATTGTTTCCTTGTGAAGTTCATTACATGTTAGCAAACAGTTACTTATTTACATATCCAACACTGATACTGTGAATGTATCATTGATTTGCAGTTGTGTTAATGGTCCTTTGGCGAGGTGTCTTTCAGCTGTGTTTTGGTTTCTAACGACTCCCTTCTTGTTGTTTTCCAGGTGTCACTACGTTTTTCACTGAAAACAGATGTCTGCGTTTAAGAAGCTCACAAGAGCTGCGAGACAGAGTCAAAACAATAAATCTGTGAGCCATAAAGCCAAAACAACGAGCTTAAAGATGCTAAAAGGTTATAAAAACCTTGATTAAAACGTCAGAGTCGTGATTCTGTGAGGTTTAATCAGTACGTGTGTCTCGTTCACATTATCATTTCGTAAACTGCTGATATAAAAATGGTTGTTAGTGCTGCTTTATCACCAATACACAAACAGAAAACCACGTCGTCCACAACAACAGACTTTAGAGGGTCATGTTTTTCCCTTAAATGTACCAAACTGATTTTATGTTTGTAAATAAAGGTCTATTAGATTATTTTTCATAAAAAGACATAAACACTAGTCACATTTACTGTGTATAACGTTTCCATACACACGCAAACAGAAGCACACACATTATCGGCTGCACTGTAAACACTCTCTAATACTTATTACACCGTTTCTGTTGAAGGATCATTTCCTGTGAACAACAATATTCAGCTTCCAGCTAACTTCAGGGGTGTGTGTGTGTGCGTGTCCTTACAGAACTGTTTCCCTGTCTCCAGCCTGGGCTGTGTCTGATGAATAATAATCTGGACTTAGTCAACCTATCTGATTTAAACAGGGGTGAGTCACTTCTGGCGTCAGACAGAGGATCGTCCTGGCAATATCTAGGTCACCAGTGCACCTCTCATCCCGCGATACTGCTGATGCAAACACAAACTCTGGTTTTGGGTGATGTTATCCCCTGTGCATCACCTGTAATTGTGCAATATTCCTCAGAATGGATGTCTGTTGAATTCCTATCAAAACAAAATCTATTAAACAATGTTGGCAGACTTCATCAAACCTGCATACAGTACATTAGGTTATTCATGGTCCCTAGAGGTTGAACTATGCCCTCCCATCAGAGGCCGTAAAAACACGTACACCGGTTAAAACTTACAAGTTAAAGAGCTGAAAGTGACAATTAAATTACTCAGAAGACCACTGGCTAACATTATTATTAACATTACAAAATTGTATTGAGTATTGATCATCAAACATATGACTTGACCTTTAAATTAGAGCTACAATTAAGTCAATTACATAAATTACTCAGTGCTTTCAGTATGTGACATTTGCCAGCACTACTCACCATAGATTACTGCTAATGCTACATCAAATGAGCCAGTAGAAGCAGGAACACCAAATGAAATTAGTAAGGTTGTGTTTTATTACATGTGAACTGAACTTTTACTGCTCATAAGTAACATAACCTTACTTCAATGCTCTCCAGAGTCATTTCATACACTCCAGTCTAGCTATGAATCAGGTTCCACCATTAATGCATTTTGGTGTCGTCCTTCTGTTTTATAATTTTCTACAGGAGTGTGTGAATTGTTTACGCATATCTATGTCAAAATTTTGCATTGGGGTGTGAATACAAAACTGAAGTGGATGTTTTGTCTTTCCCTATTTCATTATCTGTCATTTGTCTGTCAACGTTATGCAAATAGCCACATTGTTTCCTCTAGAACAACACTTAGTACAAAAATCATCAAGTTAGACAGACGCTGATGTGACGTTGATGCGTTGCATGTTCCTGTGTTAGTGAAACATGCACACGCTATGGTTTGCTTTTTTTGGTCCCAGGTATGTTGAAATGCAATGACAAAGTGTCAAAGAGAAACAGGAACAAACAGAAAAGTACACAGACAGATTTATGCAAAGATAACACACATGCACACTGGCCTTCCCCTGTGACAATACCAGTATTACTGTACAAAAACCACAGCAGAAGTTTGCTGCTGAATATCTGCATCCCTGCGTCCCACACACATGCACACCGAAACACAAACACAGTGAATCACTCCTGCTTTCTATGATGAAAGAAACGCCTCTCATTTGTTCCAGAAACCAAACAAGAGCTCCTCTACCTCCAAACCCATCTGAATCTCCTCCGACCGCAGAGCGAACTCGCTGCCCTCTAACCCAGTTACTGAGTCTCTCCTCCACTTTCAAATTCGACTTCCTCAACCTGTCGTTCTCTCTTACAGCTCACCCTGATTGCCGTTTTCTGAGAAACAGTCTTTGTGAAATCCAGGCAGTTGCTCTGAGCAAATAACCAAACAGCAATTGAGCGAATGATTGGTCGTAGTCAGACATGAGTGAAAAAAGTGACACATTTTTTTTAACAATGTGTGAACTGTTACGGTTTTAACTATAGTAATAATCTATCTTGGAGGTTCATCTGCTAAATTTCCACATATTTCCACTATATTAAATAAAAGGCCTTTAAATTCAGACACAGGTGCATTTGTAGGTAAAAAATTAAAATAAAATAAATGTTTATTTAATTAACTCAATTCAAAAAGTGAAAGTTGTATATTATATAGATACATTACTGAGAGATATATTTAAAGCATTTATTTCTTTTATTTTTGATTATTATGACTAAGAAAAAACAGTTATTTAAGAAAAAAGGGAATATTACATAAGACCAATAAAAAAAACTGAAATAACCTTTATACTGAAATAATATTTTTGCGATATGATATTTTTGATAAAAACTTATTTTACAAATACTGTGTTGCTTGATGTTCAATGTTTGCATTTTTTTCTTTGCATAGACAATTTCAAACATGCCGTTCCAATTTTTCAATTCTCTGACAAAACGTTATCTAAATGTGTTTCCTAGACTCAATCCCAGTCAGCCTTGACTGAAGTTATGAAGTGTTTGGATTAAATTGGGCTTCAATCCGGATTTGGTCTACAGCTCACAGCCTAGTCCTAGCCGAGTCTCTGTAAAACTGAAACTAAAAGTTTGACAACTGCTATCATGAGCAAATTGCCAGCAGCTTGTTCAGTCAAAACCAAATGTTAAAACAGCAACTGCTCCCACTGTTTTAATCTTAATCCAATCTAATTTACTTGTTCTTATGTGTTCAGCCTTTAATGAAAGGCAAACAAATCTGAAACTACAAAAGATGAAATAGCTAGTAAGTGCACCTTCTCAAAGATCTGTCAGAGATAACCTAACACCTCTGGCATTGTTCCACCTTTGTGTTTTTAATCAATCAACAATGCATCTTAGTTTTGTTGTTTTTTTTATTGCGCAAGGTGACTTCCCTCGAAAGGCTCTAGAGGCCACTTAAGCTCCTTCACAAACTAGTGAACAAACACCAGATAAGTGCTCTAAAACAATTTTGTATTTTATCAGCTTAATCTCAGATCGCACAACTTGAAAAGAGCAGGAAGATGGAAACAAACAAAGCTGAAAAAGGCACAGATGAGTCCGGCCCAGCAGTTTAACAGCTCACTCTAATCTCTATGACATTCATATTGTAGATGACATATGTCATTATAAGCCCAATTCCAACCATAAAATTGTCCTTTTCTTCTTATGAGACCTGATCTGACAGTTCTCAGTGTGGACGTTTGTCATACAAACGTTACAAACAGCTAAATGCCCAAATTAGAGAATCCAAAATAAAAGCCTCAACTTACAAAATAAATGAAATAAAAATCAATAATATCACAAAAAATAAAATCAATACAGTATATTTAAGAATTGATACAGTATCACAAAACATAATATCGAGATATTCGATATTTCTAACACTTCTTACAACTGGCTGTGAAGCAGTGAATAAAGACAATGGGCAGCTTCTTACCCGCAGTCGGGCGCTGGACACCATCGGCAGTCTGGATCGGAGGCGAGGCACCTCCTCAGCAGGAACTCCTCATATTTTTCCAGCAGGGCCGCGTCATCCAAGATGTCTGCCACCTGCCGCGGGACCAGTCTCTCGGCACACTCAGGACAGCTGAGCTGGACTCGGCTCTCTGTGATTTCGATACGAAGGTACTGGCGCAGGCAGCAGAGGCAAGAGCGGTGGCTGCAGCCCAGCAGCTCAGGAAGCTGGTCGGCGGGCTGGCGGACCAGGCACAGGGGGCACTCCAGCAGGTTGGAGTCTCCGGATGAAGGGACTCCACCCAGAGACGGCTGGCTGGAGGAGAGTGGCTTTGATGGAGTGGTGGAGGCAGCATCCTGTGGAGCTGCGGCAGCTGTGGACGTAGTTGTGGGAGTGGCAGAGGCTGCAGCTGGAGCTGAGGTCAAGGCAGACGGGAGAAGCTGTTGTGTGTAGTGATGTTGGTGATGATGGGATAAAGGGGTGGCGGCTCCTCCTTTAGGGCCTCTAGAGCCCCGAGAGCCACGTTTGCTGTGGAAAAGGCTGTGGAAGGAGATGCGACCCTGCCGTTTGCCCGCACGGCACTTGGGGTTAGGGACGCCGCTCACTGAGGAATGAGGCGACTCTGAGTCCTTTTCTGATCCCATTTTGACAGAAAAGACACACAGGGACAGTTATTGCCCCCTGATACACAAGATTTCACAGGGGGACAGTGAACTACACAAAAACACACTCTGTCACACACACAAGGAAGAATCTGTCCCCGTGTGAAAACCCAACTGTAATGCAAATTAGTATTCAGTCAACTCGTTTTCTTCTGTTTGAGAAACAAAACGTTATTGAGGAAAGACAAAGTGAGATAACGGAAGCAGACACTGAAAACAAAAGAGGCTGATCAGGCTCAAAGTGGGGAAAAAAAAAACTCCTTGGGTCCAAGAGTTTCTCTCAAACTTGGCAGGTAAAAGGCTTCTTCTCCCCTTTCGCCTCACAGGCCGAGATCGAGGTCAAACATCACTGTAACTCAAAGTCAAAACAAAAGATTAACGTCCGTTTCAGTGATTGTGGGTAAAAGAACAAGGTAACAAAGAAAATCCACGGAGCAGGGTTCAGTCTGAATGTGGCAATAATTCCTGGTTTTGGACTGAATTCTCTTCGGCGGTATTCAGAGCCTCCCTTCTGCTCGGCTTCCTCTCGTTCTTGTTGAACGCCGGCCTCTCTGAACGGTCTTTTCTGTCAGGAAGAAGAGAGCAGGAAGTTAGCACAAAGAGCATGCTCAGTATGACACACACCTCTCTTCCTCTCTCTCTCTTTGCCTCTGCTTTCCTCTTCGTGGTTTCAATTTGATCGTTAACTCTTGTGCCCCTGAAGTGATAATCTCTCTCTGTTAATTACATTTAAATACACGGATACATGCATTGATGCAGGACATGTTACACTTACACGTCTGTGTTCGCCAGCCGTGATTAAGAGGTTAAACAGAACAAGATCAGATCAGGAGACATGTTTAAATGACCAGTTAAATACGTGGCAACGTGAACCAGTATGACCAATCGTGTATTCATGTGAAACCAGTCACTCTCTCTCTGTCTCTCTCTACATCACACTGAGCACTGCAAGCTTCTCCTCCACTTCACACTGCGCTGCTAGTGCCGTTACCATGGTGACGCCGACTATGAGCGAGGCAAACAGCAACCCACTCTGTGACTCTGACACTTATGCACACACACACACAGAGTTGAGCATCAACTGGTGAATGGATTCATACTGATGTTAACATGCGTTTACTGAATGCACACACAGACAACATAAACTAGATTTTTAAATTATTCTCTACGTACACAAATCTTTGTAAACTCTTTGGCATAATGCATTGCTAGGCCGCTTACTCTGATCCTAGCCACCACAACTAAAAGCCAAACCCTAACCTTTGTCCTAACCATAACCAAAATCTATTTCTAACCTCAAAACCTGAATACCCTGCTCTTTGAACTTTTCAGGACCTGCTAAAAATGTCATCACAAGACCACAATATCGTCGCGAGTATGGTATTCGAACAAAAGTTGTGCACACAAAAGTGATAATTATGTACACACAATAAGATACATGATAATTATATCCTATGTCCTCACTACGACTGCACACTGTGTGAGCTACGCCCCGTCCACAAGTGTTATTACTGTAAGTTACATGTATTTCTGTTGTGTGATAAAGGCATTTCCAGTATTAAGCTAAAGCAAAGTTGTGTGATAAAAGCAATACTGAAGTGAAATATAAAGACTCACAGATGAAGATTGTTTTCTGCTTCTCTCTCTGGCCTTGCTGACTGACTTAATGTTTACAAATCTGATTATGGCCACTCGTCTAAAGGCCAGAACACACACACACGCACACGCAGGGTAATGCTGACCCAGTAAATGTCAGACCATTCAGGAGATTGTAAATTGTGTCTGTGTGCAAAGTGTGAAGAGCGATTTAAGTGACTGACAGATTGGCTGACCAGTCACTGAGCAGCGGGCAGATGGAGAGTGTGGGTGTGCCAAGAGTTTCCTCTTAGCGCAACTGAAAAGTCTGAATCTGTTATAATTTCCAGATCAAACCAGGCACCAGGCACTACCAACCTGAGTGCAGGCTTTATTTTACTAGGATTTTATAAGGAGACTGTTCTTTGTGTAAAAGAATTAGTGATCTGAAAACTTCTGACTATGGTGCCCCCAGTGGTACAGTGGTACGGTCGGTAGGTGGGCACAAACACAAACAGGCAGAAATAACTCAGGCCCATGGTTGCAATCCATAAACCCTCAACAACGAAGGACTCTAAAAACATAAACTGCTCTGACGCTGATCATGGCTTTCGTACACACTTACAGTAGGTAGAATAACCAGATGCGTTGTGTCTCAGATGTTCTGGTCCACTTCGTGTTACATACAGACCTTGTGTTGCTTTACTGCGTTTCTGTTTTCTGCAACGGCCCTCAACTCTGCCACCTAACGACAGCAGGCCCGAGCACCAGAGCTCCACAGTGCAGCCACACACCAGACATACTGCAGTGCAGCCTAAGCCTAGCTGCTATCGTTACTACCATCTCTTCATCAAAACAGACCCAAAACAGAATTACACACAATCTCTGGAAACAACGTTTCTGTACAAACTCCAAATCACAGGTCACTAAACAGGTCCAGGCACTGCAGAGTTGTGCTGCTGGGGCAGGGATTACCCAGACTTTATCTTGAGGGCTCGCAGGATAAACTCATACAGGTAGTGTCTACACATGTCTGGGGCTCTACTACATGTCTGAAAGCAGCTTATATCACTGCAGTACTGCTTTACAAAGGAGCTGTCACTTTCCAGCTAACAGCTAAAAGATAATGTAGCTAGGGGACCGGCCGTGGAGGTATGAGTCATGAGTGATGTAGTTGCAGAAACAAGATGGGAGGAAGTTGTGTCATCTGAAATTAGTTATTGCACCTTTAATCTCAACTTCACTCTTCACCCTGAGAGATTCTCCTGACGTCCGCGATTTCTCGTTGTGTTTGACGCCTGCATGTCAAACTTTAATAACCCACATTGTTGTGCCAAATCATCCAGGCTACAGGAAAAAGGAAGTACTTTCAAGCTGAAGTCATTAATCAATAGGAGAGGAAGATTACAGTAAACAGCAGCACCTTTCTGCACACACACCTACACTCTGTCCAAAAACACCCTTTAACAGTTGCCATGGCAGCACATTACTCATTGTATTCTCTGGGTTAAAATGGATTTTCGCTGAAATGTGTACGAGTATAAAAAGGCCCCAGTTTCTAAATATATACACTCACCAACCCACCAATCGAGTTTCTAATAGCCCTCTCCTCATTCACACACACAAAGGCTGGCATCTGTGTGTGTCACAAAAACCTTAAACACTTTTCACAACTCAAGCCAACGTGATGAAAGCTGTGTCACTGCCTAAACACTTTTTGTTCATCACTGCAGCTCTGAGCGTGCATGTGACAAAGTGCTGAGAGCTGGAAAAGACAGATAATACTTATTAATGCAAACTTCTATCAGTAGATCTGTGTGTGCACAAATACTTTCATCCTCATCCAAAACCAGATCCATTTGGCTCAGTGGTCCACGCTCCTGGTACCAATATCAAACAGCTCTTTCATACTTTGTCAAGTCTCTAATGTTGTTTTGCGTCAACAAGTTGCATGAACACCCTGATGAAGAAACACCTCATGATTTCAATGAAATTGCAGGCACTCACAAACAGTCCTTCACAGCTTTTTGGTTTTTTTTTAAGAAAAAGTGTTGAGAAAGATTTCCTTCCTTTGCATGGGGCAACCACAGCAACGAAAAGGCAAATCTCTTCATGCCATGTCAGATCTCTGAATCACTTGCTCACTTCTTTCACACATTTTCTACCCGAAGACTTAATTGTGCTCAACTGGCAACGAGTTCTGAACATACAGGCAGTGCGAGTCCTTAACCTCATGAAGTTACTTGGATGAATAGTGAAAAATTTAATCCTAACAGAAAGAAGTCCAGCTGCCAAGACTCACCTTAACCTCACCTGGATGACTGAGAATCTGTTACAGAACAAACAGTTTTTTGTTTTTGCTGTATGTTGTTTCAATGGCTTTCCACTGAAAATAGTTTAAGAAGTCATAGCATGAAAAGCACAGGTGTATGTACATTAATAACATTGTGTTGTGTTGTTCATGTTGTGTGTTTTGGCATGGATAGATTAATAAATGGCTTCATCTGGGAGCCAGAGCCACCGCTCAAAGTTCTTGTTTGAAGGTCACAGAGTTGCAAAATGATCCCTAACAGAAACAAATCGAGCCAAATGGGTCACAAAAGGACTGAAAGACTTGAAAAGAAATGTTACATTTACCAAAAAACTTAATCCAAGGCATATTATCGATGCCACTATTATCATTTAACACATGCAATCAGTAGTTACTTTGACTAAAGAGAAGACAAACACTTTGAAAATGCGACATGTTGGCGTACTAGTGGATCAAACTCCAACTCAGCCTGTTGCACGTTGGAGCACGTTAGTACAGTGAGACACAAAACTTATCAACAGAAAATGATCAAAAGAAAAACAAAAAGAACAAAAAAGACACGAGAGGAAGGCAGAGCAAGAAAAAGATAAAATGTGACTAAGAACTGACTCAAAATGAGCAAAAGAGACTGAAAGTCCATAAAGACCAGAAGAGACACACAAGACACACAAAATCAGAGAAACACAAAAAGACCAAATCCAAAGAAAGTCTATGTTACTGGTTAGGAATATAAGTGAAGTGCAACTTGTAAAATGAATTCAATAAAATGACGTTTCCATCGTAAGTAGTGAGAATTACACATAACGAGACTCTAGAGTTCTTACTGGTTATTTCCCTGAAGGTTGTGTCTCTAGAGACGTTCACACGCCGCAAACATGCACAGATGATTAAGTAACGATGCTGATGCTCTGCTCTGGGTATTAAGGCTGACAAATAAATCTTACACGAGCAGGCAAAACTGTTTGTGTATGTGTGTACTGAGGCCATGGCGTTGTCGGGCAGATGGGCCTGAACAGCCTGGGAACTTCACAATCTGGACTTGATTTGTTATCGGCACGCTCACGCGCACTTTGTTCCACACTTGTCCTCCTACTCCACTGCTGCTCAATTCAGCACTCACACACACGCACGCACACTTTCACTGCACTGCACAACCATTTCTGTTTCTCCTCTCTTTCATGCTCACACACACACACACACACAGCAGGCTGCTTTTATGCACTACTCTCCTGTTTCTCAGCCCTGCATGTCTGTTTTAATCCTTCTCCTTCACTGTGCTCTCAACATCGAAGTGACAGAAGCGCATGCGGTCAAGCTTTTCTATTCAGTTTTATAAGTGGAATATTTTTAAGTTTGGAGCAAACAATACATCTGCATATGTCACCTTGGACTCTGGGGAATTGGCATTGACATTTCCACTATTTGAAAACAACTGTATTTGATTACTGACGGAATAAAAACTGCAGGATACAGCCAACCTACATGATGCAACAGGCCTACACAAACATACTGCACATTCAGACAGTATGGAAAGTGCTGAAATGACAAGTCGCCTAATGTGTTTGTTTTTGTTCCAGCTTCTCAAAAGTGAAGCTTGGCTGTTTATTATCATTAGAATTTAAAGACTTTAAAGTTATTATTTTTCTCTGATGACACCAACTCTCTCTGGGAATTTGTGAGGGACGTTTTGCAATGTTTTTTTCAAAGGAAACCATTTTAAAAATAATAATCCTTATAAAACCTTATTTTAGCAGCAGCACCGCACAAGTTTACACTTAAAACCACTAAAAAATAAATAGTGAAATAAAACATACGCTGAAAATCACAGAAGTAACGTGGCATAAAAGAAACATTACTTCTGTGGGCATAAATAAATATTTAATTAGACTTTACGAGACTGAACTGATTCAGCAAGCATGGGCGCCACTGGCAGGTTATTCCACATTAGAAAGGCCATAATAAAGAACAATAGGTGACACTCACAGACACACACACTTCAGAATAATCATCTGCATGCTACAGGTGTGTTGCTGCTGGGAGCTGATTGACAGTAAGTAAAAAGACGATTCACTGCCAGCTTCAACACGTCTGCACAGGTAACTCCCAATACAACACACACACACACAGGTGAGCTAGAAAACATGTACAGACACTTGACAGCTTCATGCAAGTTTGGAAATTTTCTGTCACACAGACTTAAAGCTGAATATTTATGATGAGACATATTTTCCACCAGTTTATCGCCATCAATAAATTGCTGTTTTGGCCAAATACAGTTAAGAAACACTTTTACTACAATTTATAAAAAATAAATAAACAATGGTCTTACTCACTTCTGCGTGTAAAAGTAAACACACACATTGCAATGGTAACTTATTACTCACAGATTACAGTTATTATTATTACACAGTTTATTGCTCATGAGATGGGACTAAAACCACTATAACAGCTATTAAATGGGCCTTGTGACGAGCTTGTTAACTACCAATTTATTTATACTAGAGTCCTTGATTATCGCTATATTAACATGTAAGAAGCTGTTTATTTGTGTAACTGATAGTGGTGGGGTTACTTATAAATACTTCTTCTGCTGTGTGCTGTAAGTATGTGCAACAGAGCAATAAACAATATTTACTTAGTAAAACTAAAGGAACAACAAGCACTACTAGACTAAACATACCTTATTACTCTGCAGCCCCTGTTGACACTGCTGATTAATTATGTTTCTCTTCTTTCGGAGTTTCTGCCAAACACATTATTTATTAAGGCGTGTCCTTCCTAAGAACTGCTTGTTGCCTTTGAGATTCCAATGAAAACCGTTTTGGTTTGCTCGAACAATTCCCTTCCTACTTCTGAAAAATGATCTAACTAAAACTAACTAATTCTAACTAGCCAGGAAGAGAACAGACACACGGCTCAACAATCAGCCTGTGTTTGCTGCAAATTATCATTTTCACCTTATTATGCATTATACAGCAGCCATGTCCCCGGACAAGACACTGAACTCTGAACCCTTGGTGCTTCAAAGGGGCTGCCTGTCCACAAGAATTACCCCAAATGGATTGAGAAAGTATAACCAAACCAGGATAAAGTGATTATCCTGTTGTTGCCCTCAGTGTTCAAGGGCATCTTACCATGTTGGATAAGAGCATCAGCTAAAAGCCTAAAATCTACATTGACTGATGACATTGTTTCGACATGAGCAGATCCACAGAGAGCCGGCTCGGACTATTAGCCTGTTTGTTGTGATACTGACTAAAACCCTGCTAAGACCATGGATCCTCCGCTGGCAGATGACAGTCCCTAGACAGAACAGGTGGCCCACTTACTCAACCAGGAGCTAGCAGTTCATTATGTGCGTGTGTGTGTGTGTGAGGGGGGGCATCTTTGGGGAGGAGAACTAATCAGAGTCAATCTGCTAATAGGCACTGGGGTAATAAAGTAAAACCCTCACTAGCTGACCCTGCTGTAAAGATGCTTTTATCTCCTCCTGAATCTTACAAGGAAGATGTAGCAAAACAAGGAATATGTGGTGTCGGATATGCAAAACGATAATTATCCTACAGCAGAAACCATATCTGCTGCTGAGGTCAGGTGTCAGTACCACGGCATGAAAGATAATACAAATAAAAGTGTACAAAAATGTATATATTAATGTGCGTCAGGCTGAGATGGAGTTGCGACCGTCGCATTTTAATAGTGTTTGTCTTGTCTTTTGTCAAAGTAACTACTGACTACATGCGTTAAATGATACAATATTTGTTGAAATAGCTTTGAAAATGTGCTGTAGTGGTGTTAAATAGAAATATACCTCAATAATATGCCTTCGATTACGTTTTTTGGTAAATGTAACCAGATAAAACCAGACTGCAGATAGACAGAAAGCATCAGCGTACTACTTAATGCAAATAGTATCGACTAAACTATCTGGTAACTACTGTATTATTTAAAGCAGAAGCGGCATTTTAGTCAAAACAACGGTAAACTACTAAAATAAACCTATTTACGCTGGATGCAGCTGCCGTTCTAAACCAAGTTGAGAGTCACATCCAGTCCAAAAAATATGTGTTGTGTTTATAAAGCCTGCATCTTCACAAAAGCAAGACCATCTTAACCTCACTTCATTTATAAACACAGGGTTTACAGCTAGAAAAAAGGTAGAAAAACTTTCTGTTGAAACTTGTATAATTACCCCCGCAGCATAATCCAATTCCTAACTGTCAACTGTATATTGCAAATGGTTAATTTTCTAAAAATGTGTCTGAACATGATTCCACTGAAGCGTCAAGGCCTCTAACAAGATAATATAACATGGAAGCAGTGCATTTAGTTGTATATTATCTAAATCATATCTTTATTTGATTTGGTGTGGATAACCCTTCCACAGAGAGCTAATTGTAGAGATGTTATTGTTGTTTATTGTTATTTATTGTTATTGTTGTTGCACTAAAGTAGTTGCTTTAAGTATTTGCTTTCTGCACCAATGTTCAGATGTTCAGCAGAGACTGTACATCCACATTAATAGTGGCTAAATGTTCCTTTAAAAGACGAGATTGGGTGAAATGTCCGCACTTTGGAGGATCGCTATCTTTGTGAAAATTTCCCGTAAACACGAGGGCTGAATGAGTCACGCACATTACCAATCACAACTGAATATCTGTGTTTTAATGAGACATTAGAGGAGAAACAACCAAGTGCCAAACCTTGTGTTTCAGTGTTGATTCACAGCCTCCTCCCACACACCTGCTTTAATCACGCCACCACAAAATTAGGGATCATTTAAAAAAACTAAAAAAACATTTACACCTGAAATATGCCAACTTCAACTAAAGACAGTGACATGGTGTTGTGCTAAAGCACTAAACATAAACACTGGACTTTGGTCACTTCAACAAGTTAAAGAACCACAGTGATAATTTGTGCAGAATAAGAATTCTTGGAAATCTCATTCCGTAGTTAAAGTGGTTAATGTAGTAAGTTTAAATATCAGGTGTGTGGTGTAGATTACTGACAACACGGACACTAACATGGTTAAAAGCTCATTTTTCAACCGCACGTAAGTTTATGACAGGTCAGCTGGCATAGCTCCCAGCTTTTCTCTAAAAAACTCAAGCAAAGGAGTTGAAACATTTTTTATAGTTTTCAGTGGAGCAAAGCATAACTTCAGATTCACAAGTCTCTGAGTTCAAACTATTTCACAATACCACAGTTTAAAAAAACAAAACAAGGTGGCTTCAAAAGACGTCGCCCTCACAAAATGTCGATAGTCATATGAATATTAAATATTAAAAAGCTCTAAAATTACAAAAGTTGAGCTAAATTGGCTGCTGGTTTTAGCTACATGATTAGCATAGGCTACATTTTTTCATCTCAACTAACTCTCCACAAGGAAG
>OMLM01016625.1:6342-25134 GCA_900302695.1 Helostoma temminkii | reverse complement strand
AATTTTTTTTTTTTTTTTTTTTTAAATAAAATGTATGATTTAGGATCAAAAGTGTGTGGTATTTACACTTTGTTACATTTAGTGTTGCATGTTTGTTAGTGTTTTTGCTAAATGAGCTAGCTAGCTCACTGACTAGTGTTTTGGCTAAATAAAAGAGTGACCTAAACGTAAAAGTAACTATCCAGTCGGCGTTTTAATATTTATAAACATATCTTTAGCCAGAACAACATAACTGTTTGTCTCTTTTTTACTTGTTTGTCAAGTATATTGTTATTCATTTCACACAGCAAATGTTAAACAGCATCTGCCAAGAATTAAAATGTGTGATGTAACATCAAAAGTTTTTTGTTGAACTAAACTGGGTCATCACAATCACATTATCCTGTTAAAGTAGGAAGAAGTCCCATCAACCAAACATGGTTAAAGTCTGTCACTAGATAAGATTGATGATGGTCATGAGCACACAACATGAAAAGTGGAGTGGTTTCACTTTCATTTATAATAAAATCAACATTTCCAGTAAACTGTTTAAACTAATACATTTTTAGTCAAATAACCTAAAGAGTGATTAAGTTACTCTCACACAGAATATTAGTAATTTTTGTTTATTTCCACTATCTGGCAGCAAACGGTGGCCCGGTGACCAACAGAGCCATGTAAAGTGATGTAAATACAATTCTGGCATGTGCCTGTGTGGAGTTGAAAGAGTGATAATGGAAGTATTATTCTCTGGAAAAACCACCCTGACAACCAGACACGATAGCCAGCTCTTCCCAGGAATCCAGCTCACACACACACACACACACACGGTTTGCACTCTGTCTGTCTGTGTGTGTGTTTATCTAGGCCTCTCCGCTATAAAACCATCCAAACATCTTGTAAAATGTTGCTGCCCCAGAGATTTTTCTTCCTTGAAACCCTAAATATGCATGCCAAATGAATCTGACCGCAACACATTTAAATTAATTTGAATGCGTGTGCGCGCATGGATGAAAATGATCGGTATACACGCCCATTTCACTGGAAATGGTCTACATAGCTGGCTGGTGTCCATATCACCACTTGTAATATGAAATATGGAACCTGGTGCAGCATCCATTGTTGAACAACCTTGCATGACTCTTATCTCCTTTTGTTGTCAAACTTTCAGACTAAAATTCTTATTCGACCTGAAAGCATTTGCTGTAAAGTTGATCCACCAGTTTGCTAAAGACAAAGTCATTTGCAAATATTACTGTGATACAAACATGATAAGCAGGCCTTTGTATAAACTGAGACAGTTCGATACTCGTGTCAATGCGATACTTGGGTTTTGCTGGAGATAAAGCCTGATAACCTGACACCACTTAGCTGGCATTTAAATGACAAATGTGTTCATTCATTTTCTGTTTAGCAGTCCAGTTTTCTAACTTATGTAGTTAATTTGCATAAATGACAAGTTAGTTGATAATGGACATAATGGATAATGGAATAAAATGTATGATTTCCATCAGAACAGCTAATCCAGTTGGTCAGGCTGCAGCGTTACTAAACTAACTCATGGTTGTGTTTAAACACTCTGTGAAGATTAGCGAAAGTCTCGCTTAACACAGAAAACTGTAATGACGCTTTTGTGGCAAAAACCCAACCACACGCAGGTGTCAAACTTGGGTCTTCAGCTCGATCGTATGTATGGCATCCACCTCAACCACTTCCTTGTGACATGATTTCTGAAAGCAAATCAAGATTCTCAGGTTTCCAGGTGAAGTTAGCTGGAAGTCTGACGTTTCACTAGCCATCAAGTAGTTTCTTCAGTCTGAGGAATTTTTCATTTCTCTCTTGACCTGAATAAGGTTGTTAAGTGGAACCAGCTTATCTCCATGATGTAAATACATTGTACCAGATGATGATGATGATGATGATTGCCAGGTTTACTCAGTGACTGACGTATCTGCTATGTTAACCAGCAGTTAATTGTATTCTTTACATGTCAATTCAAGAAAAATGTTAATTAAAATCTGCTACAATCAGTATTTTCCTATCAACAATGGAGCACCTTGTAGTGGTGGCAGCATCGCTCGTCTTTCAGCTCATTGTTTTGCCCGTACCTTTAACATTTTGGTTGTGATTAAACAGTGTCAACAAGAGCAGGTGACATTTTTCAGTTTCCTGCTGAGGCATGAAGCTTTCAATTCAACAAAGAAGAGCACTGCCCTCTCACCCTTTATTGAGAATAGCAGTTAAATCTACACCACTGCTTCCTCTTTAACGTGCTAATAGATCTCAGCAAAGTGATCTCAGGCCGATCACTTTGCTGAGACCATTCTTCAAAAATCCCCTGAAAGTTCGATCTTTCAGATCTACGATTGTGCAACCCACTTCCTCCCCATCACCACCTAATCTTAAAAAGACTTCCTTTTGTAAATGATTTACTAAAATAGTTAATGACTACCTGGTGCACACAGCTAAACATTTAGCAGCTAAAAGGGACAGATGCTTCTCTAAGGACCTGCTGGAGACCAAAACCAGAGGGAGAAGAGGAGTGAATTCTGGACTTAAACACAACAGCATCCATCTTATGGCAAACATTTCTGCCACTAGTTTTATACTCTGCCACAGGAAAATGGCATCGAATTAACTGTGAGCCAGTTGGCTCCTTTTTTAATGGATGAAACAGCTGCCGACGAACAACAGCAGACATATCAAAATCACTCGAGGCTACATATCAATACAGTATATTTTAATATAAATCTTCCTGGATCCTTTTGCCTCGCCACAAACAGCCTCAGGGCTTTTTGTAAATAAAATTGGTAAAGAACAGTTGGAAAACCTCACCACACATTTTACATCTCAAATAGAAGTAAGTGGCCAACCGTCCAGGCTTTAGCTTCAATAAAAGGCTAATGATTAAAAGCCAAACCCCTCCAACATGAACACAAACAATGACACGAGTAACGGAAAACTTACAGTTTACACTGATCGGTCACAACATCAACGCGGCTGCAGACGTTTTAAAAGCACCAGCGGTGTTAATGTTGTGGCTGATCGCTGTATTGTAAAGGGATTCTTCCAGTGGGAGGCAGATGGGAGAGTGTGAACATTTTATTTCTCTCCCACTGGCTCTCATCAACACCTCTCTCTCTCTCTCTCTCCCCCACACACACAGTACATCCAGTAATGCAGAGCAATGCACTGGAAGGTGGAGGTAGAGAGAATCAGGCTGGGAGCTTCTATAATTAGAGGAGCGTTCAGAGGCCGCTCTGCTGAGTTGCTGAATGTTTAATGTCAGGACTGTGTGGTGGCGTCTTCTTTACGCCACCACACACACACAAAGTGAGGAACGTGCGGAGACAGATGAGGAGAGCGGCAGTGACACAAGCAGACCGGAGGAGTGGATTCAGGTTGCAGAGAGGAAGCGGCGGCACAATGCACGGACACAGAAACAGACAACTGAGCTTGTAATTCCCGGTTATTGTCTGTAACCTGAGCCACGTAATAACATGGAAAGACAAAGCTCCTCTGGATGAGGTAGTGGTCACACACGTGTGATTCAGTGATAATGCTCCACCAGCAGTCGGAAAGAACAAAAGTCAGACACCTCATATCCTCTGTTCGATGTTTTTAAAAGGGGATCTGGTTCGACTTTTCAATAAAACAACACATTGTCCTTGCTGTGCATAAGTACAGTCTGGAAACAGTAGACGGACTTGAAGCTTATCATTTGGTAAAATGCTGACACATGAGCTCCTGATGTTTTTGTCTAGTTAGTCGACAGATAATTAATAAGCTACTGTTACGTTAACTAAATAATGTTTTTAGTCATTATTTAAGCAGAAATGTCATTTCTGGGATTCCAGACAGTTGTTTTAGACATAAATATGCCCCAATCAAGACATTTGAAGACTGGATCTGCACACGATTAATCATAAATTTATGAGCAGAATCACTGATAAAAAACAAAAATCCTCACTGATTACAAACATTCTCACTTTTGCCATTTCAACAAAATGGCAAAAGTGTTTGTTGAGACGCTCCTGGTGACAGATTTGATGCAGATTTGGCCACAGACCAAGATAAAGCCTACAGGTTTCAGTGTGAATGTCCTGCCTGATACGCTCACAGATATAACACAAGCAGCTCTGTACTACAACAGGTCGGCTTGATAAACCTACAGGAGGAATATATCTCAAACTTTAAAAGAATATCAGTGTGCGGACGTCAGTGCGGCAGCTGGTTCTTCTTCCTTGTCAGCTGCAAACACTGGGGTTTACAGTTTTTGTATTTAATAAAACAAAACTTAACATAAAATAACAGTCCTTGATCCATAATGGTTTTCTTCAGGTCCATACCAATGTCTAACGCAGACGTCTGGGTCGACCACAGTTACGTGATGCTCACTCCTATCCGTGGTTTTCTAATTACGTTTAAAAACACGTGTCAATACTGACATTTACTGCTCCGCTTTAGGATTAAGGGCAAATCTGAGGTGAAAAAAATGACCATCACTAATCCACCAGTCCCTTCTTATGTCATTTACTGACTCCACGTTGTAATTAAAGAGTTTTCTATGAGACTTTAAACATTATTTACAAGGATGAGAATGATTTCACCACTATTTAACAGGTGTTTATCTACATTTATGGACCTAATACCTACTGCAAACACACTGGCGTTTGTTTGGACAGGTTCACATTTAAAATATTACAAGTATTAAGTGTTTTTACAGCCCCAGTCTTTGTATAGAAGCCATTCGGTGCAGGTTTCCTGCTATCCAAGGCTGCTGGAAAACTTCACCACACCTTTTCCACCCTGAGCACTACGATCATAAAAATCTGACCTCGAATAGAAGCCAATAGCCCAAAATGTTCCTATAATCCCACTTTCCTGTGAGGCTCAACAGTTTTATAACAAACCATGGCTGTGACATTACATCCACAGCTCTGCTGCCAGCTGCCTTTTCTAATTCACCTGTGATCCAATGTGCTGTTTGCTTCTCCACTAAAACACAACAGTGAGCGGGGAGTGGCAGATTTTAACTCTCACACTTGCACAGTGAAGCTGGAGACATTCTGCTTTTTCAGCTTCTGATTATTTCCAGACATGACTGAGACTGGACACTAACTGGACACCTCCCAGTACGCAGCAGCCTCCCAGCCCTGCGTGTTTGAGCCGTTTCCTTTCACTAATGATTATTTGGGTGGTTCTGGTCTGAGCCGCTGTAGCTGACAGGCAGATGGAGACTGGTGGACTGTCATGCTTGTGAATGATTTAACAGGGAACTGGTATTTTAGGGGCATATGGCAGCAAAACGCCGACCGTCGTTATGCGGGTAATTAAAACGTGGAGATGAGCCTGTTAAATCCACGACACCTCAGACAAACAGGGTTCACCAGCGGGCACTTACCTAGTTCAGGAGCGGGTTTCTTCGACAGGCGAGGCTGGGAAGCGATGCGGCGGACACTCCGGCGCCCTCCCGGTGCTACCTCTGTTCTCTAACGGCTCTCCGTTACCGTGCCCGCCTGTCTGCTCTCTGGCTTGTGGAGCTTCTGGCGGATGAAGCGGCCTCTTGTCTTCCTGCGTCCCGGGAACGCAGCGCTGTGACTCTGATTGATCTCCGCAGCTCGTTCCGCTTCGCCTCTCTCCGCTGTCCGCCGCCCCCTGACGTCACGGAGGAAAGCCCCGGCCGGTGACGTCAGGCCGTCGACCTCCCGGAAACCACGCCCCGTGACGTCACCTCGCCGCTAGTTTGAGCTAGTTTGCAAAAACGCAGTTCGCAGTAAAGAGGAAGAAATAAACACTAAACGGTTTTGTGAAAGTGCAGTTACTGCACCAATGGGCACAAGAAACTTTTTTCAAATCTCTCCCATTCATTGACGCTAAAATTCAAAAAAATCTGTGTACATTTATGGCAAGAAATCTATCACACCATAGACTTTTTGTTTAAGCAATCCCAACTTTTCTGCTGTTCTGGGTTAAAAAACAAAAGTAATCCTCTGCAAGCACCCCACCATTACTTCAAATTATTTACTTAAGTACATGCTCTGAAGTGTACTTTAAGGTGTTTATTAATTTATTGAACTTTCAAATAAATGTAATGAAGAAAAAAGTTTTTTTTTCCCTTATGTTGGTGTAAAGTTTACATAAAACGCAAATACACTGTCTATAGCTTTTTATCCAGACTTCGACCTGTACTCAAATTAAAGCTGACACTATCTGATCTTTTTTAGTATTTTTAATGACTGAATACTTTGACTTTCTCGCTGTCACAGATTTAAAAACAGAACGACATTGTCTCTCAGACAGACGTTGTGAGACAGATCACACACAGCAGATCTAGGTCAGATCAAGGAAAGCACAACAGCCTGATATGTTTTCCATTATTACTGTCTTCACCTTAAAATGACAAATACTGTATTCAGACATCCACTGGATTCTTGTTCCACAATGCATTAGACCTTCTCAGCATTAATCAGACCATCCCACCTCTCTGACCTTCACCACCACCACACTCTGCAGCCGTCTCTGTTCACAGGACCTGCGGTGATGAGACTTTTTCCACTGGGCCTTCTGCTTTCTGGTACTCCCTCCAAAAACACATCCATTCTTCTTCTTATTATTATTATTATGAGGCCGTAACTGTATTTTGAGTGTCGTGGGACTTACTCCAAACACAAAGGTCATAAATGTGTTTGGATTTAAGTAGTTAAATTACCAGCAGTTATAACTGGATGTAGTAAATTTGTTTAAGAAATATCCTTTTTAAGAGGAACTGACAGAAAAGAGACGTTTTAAAATTACTGAGAGAAGCTCAAATTTTCTAATTTATTTCATCAGACTGAGAGTTTCCAGCACGTCATGTTTGGAGAGATGCTCAGTTCAACAGCTCAACTTCTGCTGCGTGTTGTCCTTGCTTGTCATTTTACCTGTTGATGTTTTTACTTATTAAATAAAGAAAACTGGGGAAAAAAACCCATTCACAGTTTTATATTGAATCCAGTAAAATCTTTTCATCTGTGTGAATACTGTTGTGGCTCAAAAAGAAGTCATTTGTGTTTAGTAATTTTTCTGTCTTTGTGTCTGTGCAACTTTCATTTAGGATTTTATCGACTGTTGCAAAACTGTTACATCACCAGAAGCTGTGGTTTAAACTGGATGCGTGGTTTAGTATAAATTTAGTTTCTAAGTCCCGCAGAAATCACCTAAATTCCTGCTGAGGTGAGATTTATTTTTAGTTCTCTATGATGTCAGTTCACTGAACACACAAACCCGTGTAGGTATGTAAAGAAACACATACGTGACCATGATGTTTTCTCACATCCGTCTCGTTTAACTGTAGTTTAAGTGCAGTTCATCTGAACCTGTGCCTGCGACACTCGCATATAGTTAAGATCCATAGAAAACTGTCTTTTGGTCTGATGAGTCTAAATGAGGCAGTTTTTGGTTCGAACCGCAGTCTCTGTTAGACAGAGGGCGACCGGACGCTTCTCTGATGTGTGGTGTGATGGTGTAGACTTAGCTGGGGACTTAGTCAAACTTGAGGGCACAATTAGTCAACATGGCCACCACTGCATTTTGCAGCAACATGCCATCTCATCTGGATTGCACTTAGTTTGACTCTATTTTGTTTTCCAACAGGACAATGACCCCAAACGCACCTCTAGGTTATGTAAGAGCTATTTGTCCAAGGAGAGCGCTGGAGTGGTGCATCAGGTGACCTGGCCTCCACAGTCACCCAACCTAAATCTATTAAGATGTTTTGGGATGAGTTGGACCGTAGAGCGAGGGACTAGCAGCCAACAAGCAGTAAACACCTCTGGGAACATCTTCAACCGACCGAAAAAAAATGAAACCAATACTTCCATATTTATTGTCATAATTTCAGTATTACTGTATAAAATAACTTGTGCTACAGTGAAAAACAGTGAGTCACTCACCGCCGCACTTGGTGATGACAGAACTAAAACTGTAGTACTTCTGATTTCAGAACAACCGTCAGTGTTTCTTTGAATCTTTACTGCATCACTCTTACACAAACTGTATAGATCGATGATTACGCTAAGCCACTGGAGATCTTTTATTAATTTTTAAATACATGGTCACATTTTATGTGATGACCAGTGGAGATACTGAAAAAAAGAATCCTTTCTTACTTACAATTTAAAAGTACAAATAGCTTTGTGATTAACGTATGAACTGACAGATTGGTTAAAGCTTCAAATGCCTTATTTTTTTAGTAAATGAATGAAACTACAGGTTGATAGTTCCACAGAGGGAATCAAATATAGTTTATGGTATGTATTCTGATATTTATGTCAGAGGGAAATAAACAAAAATTCCACAACTGGACTTTCTCCAGTGACATGAAGAGCAGCTGACCACCCAAGACTGACTTGCGCTCTACAATCATATTGTTTCAATGTAAAGGGGGAAGTCAAAATTCCCCTTTTCTTCAAGTTTCATTACAAAACTGGGATTTTATGCAGGGACCTCATAAATCAGACTAGGGAACTGAAATTCGTATTTAAATCGGAAGCTAAACCAACACGAACAGTTCATGACACCATTTCTTGATTATTGTTGAAAAATCAAACTCTTATTGTTTCTTTTCAGATCTTATGTCTTTGTATGTTGCCATGAGTTTCTTTTATATACACACTAAGTGACTTTACATGGTGACATAACTGGTTTTGGAGAATAAAATGGTGTTAAACCACTGATGTCTCAAATTTTCCTTTAACTACATGGCCCACACACATCTCACTATACATGGTTGGTTCATTGTATTTCTCCCAGATACTCAAACCAACCAGCAGACTAAGACAGCAACAGTGTCTCCTTCCAGGAACTGTACAGCAGACAGTTTAGGGTAATTTGATGAAAGTTTTCAGCTACCGATACACATTGAACCTGGGGTTTTTGCAGTTGCCCGATTTGACTGCGTGGTAATCCAGCCTCCCCCGTGGAAAAAAAAAAAACCCACTGAACTGCTCTGTTGCCGAAAGGTGACACAGGTAGGTAAACGTGTCTATTCTTAACAGCTCAAGCTTATTCATCCTCAGGTCATACCTGGACTAAAACAAAGGCAATCAAAACACGGTGGTAATTAGAATATTATCTATATTTGTCTTATTTCTTTTAGAGCAAGAAGATAAATTATGTAATTTATCTACAAGTGGAGCAGAAAAAGAAAAAAAACCCAAAGGCACAAAATCTCATGATTGTAGAAAAGCAATGGATTTATTAGAAGGGAAACATGAGGGAATTAGATGGCTGGTTCACTTCATGTCAGGAGCCCAACCTCGCTGCAAAATCAATCTTAGCTTATAAAGTTTATAGGACCTCCCTCTTGTCTTACATCCCCTGCCTGTCCACAAAGCCGAGTTTCCTTTTCCAGCCCCAATCCTGCACATTGGTGGAAGTGGAGCAGCTCAGGATTCAACCAGCTGGAAGACATGTGAGAAAAAGAGGGGGAGAAAGGTTTTTTGGTGAATCACAGAGGAAATTAAACGAACATGTTGACTGATCATGTTTTGTTCATTTAAATGCTGGAAATGCCAAGAGTGAGACTATTAGACGAGAACAAAAACAGCAGGACTTCAGTCAGGGTTGAATTCTGAGCGTATACACTGACGTAATAAGACACTAATGCATCATTAAGCTCAGTACAGACTATTAAGAGAAATTTAGCACAAAAAGTCTCATTGTGCCAACTAAAAATCTGAAATGTGCCTTCTGGGAGTGAACATCTGCTTTTGTTTTTCATCACAACAGCCCCAGGAGAACAGAATCATATCAGTATTCAAGGGAAAAGTTAGGGAACACAGTCTGCATGCAAGAGGTTTGCACTAAACACAAACACCAGGTGATTACAGAGCAGGGAGGAAACCAACAGGTGAAAGAGAAACAGAGAAGTCAAGGACAAATTTCCAAACCCACAGTCACAGAAAGAGCCACAGAAATTGTTATTCCTGTTGATAATTTAACACAACTGAAGCGCTTTCTTTCACAATGAACACTGTGTCATCGGGTGACAAAGCATTCACTGTAAGTGGAAGTCCTAACAAAAAAAGTAAAGTAAAACGGACGCATCTGTGAGTAGGAGAAACAAAAGCCTGTGCATGTTTCTGACAAACATTTCTTCTTAAGGGTTTTAGTGACAAACATCTTTGAGCTTCTCTCTTTGATCCATTTCACTTCACAAACTGTCATGTCAGTGTTGACACCGCGTAAAAATCAAACTGCTGGAAACAACTATTTCACAAATCGAAAACAAACTTCACATTAGGTAACTCAGAATAAAAAGTAAAAGAACAAGCACTACATTCAGATGTAATGTCCTGTGTCAACTTAACGTTTTCAACCGTCTTACAGCCCAAATTTGGCAATTTGAAGAGAAATTAGAGGAAGCAAAAGCAGTTTGTGACACTGACATACCATCAGTTTTTAAGGTGATATGTTAACACTTGTAAACTGTTAACAAATGACGATAATTAAGCAGCACAAAGCTGACATGGTTCTTTTATAAAGGTCTATATGGCTTTCTGTCAATGTCTCACACATGTTGCCACAAGAAGTCACTTGGGCTCCTGAGGGAAAATAACCAGCTTTTGGATGGACAACTGTTTCAGACTTTCTATTAAATACACTGTACACAGCGCACTACGGACGGCACAGAGATTCAGAAACCAGCAGCCTTACGTTAGGAACAGCGCCTCCTTCCAGGAACTGTATGTCAGTTAGTTTAAAGTAATTTGATGAAAGAATTTAAAGAAAATTACCAAGAACATATTGAACATGGATGTTTTGACAGTTTCCTGATCGCTGATCCATCTTATGTACAGAATACTGAACTGCCTTGTCCCTGGAAGGTGATGGCCATTTATGTTATTATAAAATATAGAAATTATGTTTTCTGAATTTAAAGTCAAGTCTTTATATTTTCCCCATTACTCTTATAGGTTAGTCTATCACATTCAGCAAACAAGAACAAGATCTTATTACAGTCCTAAACCAGTGAACGTGTCAGTCATCCATTATTACAAAATGAAATATAAAAATCTTCCACTAACAGATCCAGACATGTGAACCTATCTGAGGAATCCAGTTTGGTCCAATTAAATTCTAGACAAGACTGACGAGAAATGACAAGCAGTGCCTGGAGGAAAACTACAGCAGCTTATTGTAACCATTGTAAACGGATGGTGCCGTTAAACCAGGCTGAGCAGACGTCACAATGTTTAAGTCGAGAGCAAAGCTTCAGCGAAAACACTGTAGAGTCTGTTTCACAATGTACATACTGATTTAGCAGCCAGTCATATGAAATAAAATGCTGAGTACATTATCAACAAGTGGTTATATATAAAGTTCAAAGGAGTGAGAGCAGCACTTGAGAAGGAGTAGAAGTTACAGGATGATAATGATCAAACAAAAGAAAGGAAAACTGAGGAAAAGTTTCAAGCTGGACAGCGTCTGACAACCTTGTCATTCAGTTGAAGCACCAGCAGCACTGAAACTTACTACCTAAACACTGAACATTACTTCTACTTAAAATCAGTTCAAGGTAAGATATTTAGTTTAATCCTAAAAGGAGTCATCATCACTGGAGAATCTGAAGCAAATATCTCCTCTAGTCTCTTTGGCAGATTAGATACTAGAAGGTGTGAACAGTGTCAGATATTTGGGTCACGTTATTAGGAGCGATTTATAAGATGGTGAAGATAAAATGCTGCAGTGCTGTAAATTATAAGCACATGCTAATAGGCAGGTGTGTGTATTTCTGTGTACAGATGATGTGAGAATGGCTGTTTTTTAAAGATGTACTTCATTCTGTACAGCAAATCTGTGGTGCAGTTATAGCAAAGGAAAAGCTTCAGGTGGCGTATGCATTGAGATTATTATTAAAAATTCAAAGATGGACTAGAACAAGTCACATATTTATGACTAATTATGTGATTGTGTAACTGAAAAAATGTAAAAGCCTTAAATAAGCTAGTTCTCATTATTGTTATTTAAACAGAAATTAAATCATAAAATTCTTTGCAATAAAATCATGAATCATGTTTTCCCCCCCTCACAAACAGTGGCTTTATAACCCCTCATAAAAGCAACAGCTTTGTTTCCTCCAGTGCTACAAATTAAAATCAACTTCAGGGTGCAGCTGAAAAAAACTTGTCTGATGCTTCTGTACGTTTCCACTTGTAGGGAAGTAAAGGAGGATTAAACAGGAGGTCTACAGGATGTGCGTGAGAATCAGAGACCAAGGAAGTGAAAAGGGCAAAGTCATCGATTAAACAAGAGCAAATCTGTCCAGCGAAGGCAAACAATACACAACAAAGGTCAATATGTTCTCACGTTCCAGTGAAAAGCATCTCTTGAAACGTGGGCAGCATTCTGCTCTTCTAAATGTTGAAACCTTAAACTTCAGTCCTCTACAATGAGCTGCAGAGGGAAAAGCAGCATGATGCAAGTGCCAGTGTGTTTTTGTGGTTATTGATCAGTTCTCTACTGGCTTGTTCTCTTTTAAATGTGATTTGGTGATGGAGAACATGAATCATAGAAGTTTAAATTTCTACATCAGGGATCACACAGAACATGATGATTTTCTTCAGCTGCTGGGTCTCTATATTCCATGTTTACACCTCACAATCAAAACAAACCCAGCGAAGGCGATATGGGAAAGGAGGAAAACTTTAAATGAAGAACACTTGGTCTTTACAGGCAGTTGCACGAGCTGGGATTTCCGTGGCAGCAGTGAAGGCAGCTACGATGGAGGCAAAGACAACATTTGGGCTCAGGGAGGCATCGATGGCCGTGTGCAAGCCCCTCGCACTGTAGTATTGCACCAGTGGGGATGTCTGACTATGGTAGGCGTCCAGACGGGAGTGCAGTGTCTTCTCGTTGTCGTCACTGCGGCGGATGAGTGGCTCACCTGTCACCTGACAAACAGGAAGAAAACACATGTGTGACAGGGAAATAAGAATGATACAAGTAAGAGGAGGTGAGTGAGGGGGTAAAAAGCCTGCATGATATTGCATACAGTTTCAATTCATGTCAAGAATGAGGTCAGTCATTTTAGTTTTTGGACATTCAGCTCATCTTGGTTGAACATTGCAACCTAATTAAGTGTCACTCTCGTCCTCTTGATTTCCTTCTCTCACACAGTTATTGTGCTGAAATCTGTCTCTTGCTTCCTCTCTAAGTCCAAGCGATGTTTGTTGTTGTGAATTGTGCGTTGTTTACAAATCAACCGGTTTCATGTTTTATGTATACACAAAGAGTAAATCATTAACTAGAGGTGATACTGTAGCACCAGTATCAGCCAGAGGTGATGCATTGCAACACAATTTATAGTTTCAGGCAGTGCTTCTCCCTCACTATCGATATCTATATCTGGTATCAGACACTGCCTTCATGTACTCATACTCGTAAAACTCCTCTGATACCACACCCGTTACCACTTTATGGCATTCAAATGGGATTAACAGGAAGTAAAGACACATCCCTGATAAGAGAATCTGGTTAATTTTCACAATAAAACATTAAGCTATGTGTACAAGTCCCTGTTATGTCTGTAGCTGGTTGACTGAATGCACCCAGTGTCGGGTTCTTCTCCGAGCACATGTCCTCTGCTGTGCTGCAATCAGCAGAAGGAGAGAGTCTCTCTTCTGCTAGACGGTGTGTGCCAAACATACACACTTATTAATTATGAGGATTCGATTAGTTTTTACAACAAAAAACTGCAAATATTAGATCCATTTGTTTTGGTTTAGTGCCAATTTAAGAACATATCTTCCATTCCACCGATATTTATACCAGATTGTGCTGACTCCTCGGCTGCTGCAGCTCAGGTATGTCATTCCCAGCCGTCATCACACTGTGTTTGAGACTTTGAGAGAATCCTGCTGCAAGCACAACAATTCAAGGGCTCGCACACCACCCAAGCGATAGCGGGTGTATAGTCACCTGTTGTGCATTTTTTTCCCCATCTTTTAAACATCGTCACTCCTTATTCCACCAAGACAGTTACAGAGCTGGTTCAGAGTCAGTGCTTAACTTTGAACAAGTTCATCCAGCAAAAATCAGTGCAAATGCGCTGGACCAGTCAGAAAGTAAGAAGCAATATTTGACACTGTGGTGTTTGATATTAGCATTTGCACTGTCGAGACGAGTCAAAGACTTATATAGACTTATATAGCGACATAGTGGCTCTACGTTGGCTCTGTAACTGGTGGAAAAGCAAACCAGTCCTCTGCTAGCACTAACACAAGCCCAGAACGTGCACCAAGTCCGTGTTGGTGTGGGTATGCAGCATGCTGCTTTAATTACTGCAACACAAACACCTCATGTAATAGATGTATCTCCATCATCTGCTGAGTTGAAGTCAGCAAGTGCTGGACAACTTGGTGGATAAGTCACTTAATAGATGCACATCCCTCAATTTTGTTTAACAAGCCCACAATTTACAGAGGTGTTTTTTTTAAACAGCAGTCACCAGTAAAAACTGTTCCTCCCACCTATAAAACATTCCCTTTCACACCTCAGGGTTATGTTGCTTCTCTTTTATGTTCTACAATCAAAGATTTAAAAAAATCGCTCCTACAACTCTAAAAGTCTTCACGACAGCTACTCCTTAGTGGCATCGGTTTAATAATGGAATAATTGAAGGTTTGACGGCTTTTCACCAGAAACATCACCGGTGTAATCAATTAACAGTGACATTTTAAAAATCCAGAATGCGTCAAAGCGTTTAGTCTAAAACTGGCAGCTAGTCACCTATTTACTGGCAGTCATTGGATGTAGGTGGTGGTTTAGCCACAAGTGGTTTGCAAGTGGGTTGACAGTGAAACTACTTACGTCATCCTTCATGGGCTCTTTGGGGGGGTTAAACTCCTCGTGGTAAGAACGGCCACTTGGCTGATGAATTAGTCTGGGGAAACAGAAGGAAGACACTAAGAGGAGTTGGAGGACAGGACAAAGGCGAAAAAGAAATTAGAGTCATAGGAGAAGAGGACAGATGAGAGTTAGACAGCAGCAATGACTCACTAACTACTTAACTGTCCTTTTCACATCCCACACTATAACCTTGTCCTACTTGGGCTTGAAAAGGCAGCAGCTGGCCTCCCCTTCCCCTCACAAAGGACCCCCGTGGACAGAAAGACAGCTCTTGGCAAGCTATCTGTTTTCTATTCATTGTAGCGTACAGATAATACAGGGTTATCATAAAAAGAGGTGAATAATAAAAATAAAAATCCATAAAAAGACTTTACACAGATTTTCTAAAACGTTAGCACATGTTCAGATGAAATAAGGCCGCCTGTTCAATGTGTGGGTAAGCTCCAAACCAGAGCACAGCCTGTTGTATTAAACTGTTATGTAAATCGTTTGTTGCTCAGTGGAGGCAGCAGAGCTGTAGGATGGAAAAACACGAAAGTGCTTCCAATTAGCTTTTAAATGATTAGTTCTGTTTAGTTACATTTCTGGTTTCAATTTATACACAGCATCTTAGGGAACATAGACAAACCAGTGACTGTTCAACCAGGAAGTGGCAAAGAGAAATTTACTGGAGCATTTCTTAATATGGAGCAAAACATTCACTGTAATGAAAGGTGGGGTGACAGATTTAGACATACAGTACACACTTGTTATCAAACTCCATCGTCCTTGGTGTTATCGTCCTTATCTACCAAATCACCCTCAAAAATAAGCATCACATTATTTGAGCTTTACCACTAATAATTTATCACTGTCATTTTTAATTTCTCAACCTGCTCTAAGTGATTTTTGGCCACTGGATGGCAGCAGAAACAAGGTTAGAGCCACTGATGAGGTTCATTCACATGACAGTGACCCAAATCAATTTTACTGCTCCTCAAGTGGCTCAGGTCTAACTTTTTCAGATAAGTATCAAGAAACCAAATCTGCCGTTGTCATATCCATTCTACTTCACATGTTTCTAGAACTGATATAAAAAACAAAAAAGTGTAAAGATGATTAAACGGGTTAAACATCAGTAAAGGATATTTCTCTGCAGCTGGTAGTCAGACACCAGCAGAGTTTCAGCATCAACCTGTCACAACTGCACATGTGTCAGTTTACTAGAGCTTCACTAACTTAAAAACATGTGAACCATCTAAATAAAATAAAAATCATGATAAAATAAAAATAAAATATTCACTCTTCTGAAATAATATGGCTCTTCAGGTGGTGTACTGTGGGGGTTTTAAGACCTATGAGACAAAAACAGCTGCTGCTGTGACCAAAAACAATGCTATATGTGACATTAGACTGAACAAACACATACAAATCTAAGCATTAAAAACAAACAACAATCAGCCTCTTTGTTTTTTTTAAATACAGAAACTTTACAGTACTGGTGAGAAGATGGCTCCTTCTTTAAGAAGTCTTTGCCTATTTACAGGTTTACCTTGCACTGGGCGATAAACAGCAAGGTGTCTTTGCTACTTTTTTATATTTTTACATCATGACTCAGACTCACAGTTGATGTGTGCCAAGTATAAAATAGGCATAAAAAAAATTATGGTCACAAATTTAGTTTCCTAAAATACAACTTGTTCAGCTATGTCACCACCTTCTTCTGCTGCGTTTCTCCAACCACTTACACATCGCAAAATTCATTTTTCATTTGAGAGTCTCACAGCACAGCGTTATGTGCCGCTCAAATGAACCATAATCATTAACATGCTGAACACAGCCTTTACCTGAGATTAAATCATGAAAATCTACTGTGTAGTACTCCACAGTTTGATTGTACAATCGCTGAGCACCCCTGACATTCTCCACATTTCATGAGGGACTGACGCATCCACTTCCTGAACGATTCGACCTATGACCTTCCCACTGCAGGTTCCTCTCAAACCCCTCAGACCACTTTCTGTTAATCCCATGATTTCACGCTCCACTTCTCTACAACACTATCACACTGTCCCAGACTCTTCTGTTCATATGAACCTATCTACCTGCCCAGGTTGATCTAACACACAGACAAAATGTGGAACTTCGGAGTCAAAGGGAAAGACCCCAACCTGGGAATTCATAAAGCACTTTTATCTACCAGCTTCATGTCTGGGAATACAACAGGCTGAGTCGTTTTTCTGGTCTTGCATAACTAATTCTCTCTCATGCGAGCTCCTACCTGCCACAGATCCTACGGACCAGCAGAGAGTCCTCAATAGCAAACTCGATCACAGAGTCCAGCTTCTCGTGTCTCTTGTCCAGTAAGTTGTCAAGCTGGAAAAAACAAACAGAGTGAGTCAAACACACAGCGTGACCAATAATCTATTGACCAGCATTTGTAATACACAGTTGAATGGACACTAAAATGGAGGTACTGTGCTTTAAATGGCTGTAATTCCTAATCACTAAAAGCCATATACCAATGTACCAATCAGCCTCAGCTGATTGGTACAGAGAGCTCAAGTCTTGAGGTCATCCACATCCACTCCACTAGCTTCATTAACATAATGCTATCTCTCATTAAGAAGTTTCCTCCATCTGCCTGTGGAATAAATTCACTCACTTCCTTTTTTTTTTTACGTATTCTGAGACTTAATTGTCAAACACTACAACAGAGTTAATATTAATACAAGATACAAGAATATTTGCATCTCCATAACAAGGTTTGGTCCATAAAACGCTACCAACACTCCAAGTAATTTATTTATGACAGCTCTGTGAGAAAGACACCAGAAAGCTGACTGCACCCATGTTATTTACATACATTCAAGCACACCTTTTAAATTCACAATTTAATCTTTTTTTGCATCAAATAAAGTATTTTTTTTTAATTACGCATGTTTTTTTAATATTTTAATAAGAGTCAGATTCATGATTGTATTTTTCCCTGGATGTAGCAATTTCCTGGAGTGAGTGTCAGTTTGTCTACCAAGAAGCCAGTAGTATTGTAAGTATTTTGTTAAATTTCCATGACTAACAAGAAGCTCAGACAATCCAGCTCTCAATTAAAAGTCCACTCTATTCAGTTTTACATTAGATGATGGTTCTAGAGAACAGTAACATACTGTTTAATACCAACCATCTCTGCTTGTTTGACTGTTCGGGGGAATCCATCCAGGAGGAATCCATTCCTGCAGGCGGGTGTGTCCAGGTTCTTCTCTATGAGCTCCACAACCATCTCATCACTGACCTGCAGCAGAGCAAGCAGACGTTCTTGTTCATGTATTAACACTGTCATCTCCTACATCTTGCATGGATACATCTCTTCTCCCGTTTACACTGCTTGGTAGCGTCTGATAAACCTCCAGTGGCCACACAAAGAAATTTTTTTTTAAATTTCCCAAACAAATACTAATGATCATTTTTTTCTCTAGATACTACATAGTTGATTACATCAACTATACAGATATATTATATGGACAAATGTATTTGGCCACACCTGGAGGGATAAGGATATGTGGCTATGAATGGATTAGCTGTTGTGATCGAGGTTTTGTTATTATTTTTTCATAATTTAACCAAAAGATTAGTGAAAAGTAAACAACAGTTTAAACTGAAAAACTAATCATTAGATTAGCCAGAAAAAAAACTGATTAAACAACAATATTAATAAACTCTACTAAACATACTTTCTGTGAAATGATAAAAACTATTAGTATAATATATAATTATATAATATAATTATCAAGTAATTGAGTACTCGGGTAAGAAATAACTTTATCTTAATTATTCTTATTCTTATTATTATCTAAATATTCTTTAGAAATAAATCAGTGCACTGTTTAAATTGCAGACCATTTCTCTTTCTCTTCATTTTGCCTTGTGTGACAATAAAAATCA
>OMLM01016609.1:6547-23984 GCA_900302695.1 Helostoma temminkii | reverse complement strand
CATCTCACAGCTGCCGTCACTCACCTGATCAACTTCGCTTGTCACGTATCTCTCACTAACACATCCTCTCATTACAGTTTGATTCCAAAAGTAAACACGAAGATAAAAACCATCACGAACAACATGAGAAACTAAATTTGATGATCACAGAGTCAAACTGAATGACTGAAGTGAAACAACATTACTCACAGTTAAAGTGATGAAACTAAAGTGTAGAATGACTTTGTATAATGTTCTGAATCTTTGTTGACACCATCCAAACTGAATCAAAGTGTTGTTCTACTGTAGTTGAAGTGCTCAGCTCTCAGTGTGACTGTGGAAATGTAAAACAGGAATTATCATCAGACTGCAGCATCTTACAGGAAGATGGTAATTATTGATTGTTCATGTTGTCAACAGCTCTGCAGGATGGAAACACTGGTCTCATCAATGCAGAAAAACTCCACAGAGGAACTGAAGGAGGAAACATCACAGTTGGATGTTCATTTACTTTCTCTGGAAGCAGGAAGTTGTTCTGTAAAGGAGACTGTAAAACAGGAAACATTCTTGTTGAAACAACCAATGACAGAGCTCAGAGAGACAGATACAGTATTGAATATAAAGGATATTTTCTATCAGCTGATCAAATGTATGTGAGCATCACACAGCTGGAAAAGTCTGACTCAGGATGGTACACATGTGGTTTGGAAAGAAATTATCGTCCAGATTCATCTGAACAGTTTGAGATCTTGGTGACAGAAGGTGAGTTTCTACTGAAAGTCATGAAAATGTTCCTTCATGTCTCTGGAGGTGTGAGGAAACTGACTGTTCCCTGACTGATACTCATGTTTCAAAGAACCTGATGTGTTTAGTGTAAAAAGGAAATGATGCACATTTTCAGCACTGAACAGTAAACTCATGTGCATTACACATGCAGGCATATTTTACACCCTCTGATTGGGATTTATTTGTATCAATTTCTCTTTCATTGTTCACAGCTTCAACTACTTTAAAACCAGACTTAACTCTCCAACCTTCTACATCATCACCAACAACTACACAGAGTTTAAGCCCCAGTTCAGGAAGCTTCACACCTTCATCATCCTCCACTGAAACCACCAAACATCCTGAGACAGAATCAGCTGCAGGTTCAATAATGAGCACAAATAATTTGTCTCATTACATTATTGTCTCTTACATGTTGTTCTCTTGGGTTAAATATGGGTCTCAGAACTAAATGTTTTATTGTTCACAGTTTCAGCCACTTCATCTTCCACATTAACAACAGCAGCTCAACAGAGTTTAAGCTCTAGTTCAGGAAGCTTCACACCTTCATCATCCTCCATTACAGGTATAGGTTTGTCAGTGTGATGCCAGTCAGAGACAAAAAACCACAGCATGTCTACAACTAGTACAGCAGACACAATGAACACAAAGGCTGCACAAAACACGAACAAAACAATAAAACATAGAACAGTGTTTTTCCCCTAAAACAACACTATTTTAGTCTAATACTAAATACTACAGCTTTTAATAAAATCTGCTTCAATCTTAAGCAGTTTAGTTCACTTACTGTACACAACTGTATGAAATATGCATATATCCTGACAAATCCTTACCTTCAACAATATGAGAGCACTGTATGTGTAGATGACCTGTTTATATCTGGATTATGTATGTACACCATGTTATGTTCTGGTATTCCCCCCCTTTCTTCTGTGATGTCGTATGTCACCTTTGAGTGTGTAACATGTAAAATATTAATTCAACACCATAACAGAAAAAACAAATAGTCAAAGTACCACTAGCTCAAAAGCATATCCAACTACAATACTGTAGTTCTGCAGCATACCTGCACTGTTAATGGATTATCATATCTTGATAAGAAGGTATTTGCAAGTTAATGAACTAGAGATATCTAAATAATGTATGTAGTAGAGTACATCATAAAGTAACATATAAAATATAAACTCAAACATGAACTGAAAGGTACATTGAGAAGTAAATGCAGTCAGTATCCAACACTGCATCAAAATCACTGCACAACACATTTAGAGATAATGTTTGTGATTAGTGATTGTTAGTCACTAATCATATTTTCTAGCCAGAATGAGGCCAGAGGAGGTTTTGTCAGCAAATACTGAAGCATTTAACACAGACAAATGCACGTAATCACACTTGTTGCATGATCAGATAGATACATGTGCAAACTTATTCATTGCACAAAGCTGTGAGGTTAAATTGGACTAATTTGTCCATGGATTCTAGTCCCTCCCAAAAAAAAAAGTTTGATATGGGTGAACTATGTCAAACTACTCCAGTTCCATGTGCATGCATCTTATGGAAGCCATGGAAGGCAAATTAAAAAATCTTTCTCTTGTTCTGTTCTCTTGTTACCTTGTTATCTTTCTATGTTCCTTAGTTATAGTGAAAATATTACAGGGAACTAACTTTACTAGTATAATATATAAACTGCCAGAAACTGCATGTTTGCTCAAGGTTTTATTTTTTGTTTTTTGGCAGTGTATACCGTACAACTGATCACTGTAGATACTGTAGCGCCAACTTCAATAAGGTCAGTTCAGATATACTGCTAACAAATTATACAGCTGAAACAATTTGACTTGAAATCACCTAATCATTTTGTGTTTTTAATTAAATTTGTATACACTGATCATATTTAAGGAAAAATATTAAACATATAACTACACTAAAATTGAAGATAATTTACTATCAAACGTGCTGCACTCATTATGAACAGTGCAGGAATCTCCTACAGTGCAAGTATTCACCCCCTTGGATATTTCACCCTTTTATTGAGATTATAACTCAATCCTGGTTAATATAAGTTGGCAATTTTGACATAAGAATTTCACAAAAATATCTCATTAATGTCAAAAAGTGAAAACAGGTTTGTACACAGTAATGTCAGTTAAATAAAAATATGTAAAGTGAAATCAGTGTTTGCATTATTATTCACGTCAGTATTTAGTAAATGTACCTTTGGCTGCAATCACAGCACAGATTTTTCACTTTACAATCCATAACTACTACAACTACCAGGTTAGAATTAAAACTGGACAATACAGCACCAGACTCTGAGAACTTTAATTAGCTCATTAGTTTTTAGGATCAAACCAGAGAAAATAGAGCTGTTCAACATGAATCTGCTAGAACAGCTAAGACACATCTGGTCCCATTTACAGCTAATTTCCTAGAAAATATTACATTTTGCAGAAGGTTCCTGAAGGAGAGAAGAGTGATGAAAGTAAACACCCACTCACTCTCTGAATATACTGGACAATTACTTGCCATACTCAAACATGGGCTAATGGAGACATTACACAGACTTTACACTAGAGGGCTTGAGAAGTACAGTACATTTAATCCCTTTCACATGTAGAGAAGTTCAGGATTGCAGTGCATGTGTGAAAGCAGCTCAGGAGCACTTATGCTTATGTTTGTTTAGAGTTATGGGAATTGGAGTATAATTTTAAGAAATGCATCTTGGCAATAAAAAAACTAATGTAGCAATGCTTGGTATCAGTCTGGCTCCAGAACACTGACAGTATCCTCTGCTGTACATATTCCCTAGTTATGATTTTCATTTGCTTTGATGACTATATATTAAAATGTTTAGTTGATGTTACTATTAACTTTACAACTCAGCATCGAAATGGCCCCACAACTACTTGGTTTACTTATACAGTCCAGATTACAGGAACACAGGCTCATAATGACAAATGAAGTGCCAGAGTAAAACCAAATTCTGGTCTTCATCCTACCACAGGTGTCCTGTATGTGAGTCTGATTCTGGTCGTCATAATCATCATATTATCGGTGGCTGTGCTGATATTCTGCAGGATGAGGCCCAGGAAACTCCATGGTGAGGCTGCGTAATACACTTAGTGTAGTGAAGCTAATCCCAAGTGATACTGTATAACTGCAGTTTATTATTCTGTTATTGTATGGTTTACAGAGATTTCACCAGACCTTTTTTTAGGGACTTCTAACTGAATTCAAGTCTAGAAGTGACGGTAATAACCTGTAGATGACATTTTGCAACTTAAAATGTGTTTATAAAGTCCTACACTGTTTTTTTTGTTTGTTTTTGTTCAGTATAACCAATACGTTATTAATTTCTACCTATAGACATGTTGGTGCAACAGGTGGTGTTTCTTTTTTGTGCATGGATAGTTCCTTCTTTGTTGAGCAGTAACCTACAAAGTCCTCAGTTTAGTTGTTATGAACAACATGCACAAAGATTAGTCGCTGTGTTTTAATTGTTAAAATGTATTCATTGATCCTCATAATTGTTTCTTATCTAGCTGTGTTTCACATAAAGTGTAGGGAAGCAGGAGAAAAACCTGGTGTGTGTCCTACTGAAAGTTTATATTAATAAAAGCAATACCTGATCAGTGGATTGAATGTTTTCTGAAGTGTTTCAGAAGCTTCCGGAAAACACAACCATGTACTAAAGTGAAAGCGATCAACTTGAAAACAGAACACTTAGTGCCAGCCTTAAGCAAACAAATGTTTTTGTTTTCATCAATATTTTTACAAAGTACTATAAACTAGCTTTAGCTATTACTACATTACTCCACAAGGTAGCTGTGAAGTAATGGGTACAATGCATTTTCTATTTACTTTAAAGCAGTTTCCTCAACAACTGGAGGCAATTTCCCTAAGTGATTGTACTGATTGATTTGATTGAAGTGATGGCACAGACGTATGTGTAATCTTCTGAACTGTATGTTTTTCAGAACCCCCTGAGGAATCTTCAAACGCTAATGTCAGACAGGTATGTCTGACTACATCTCAGCATTATTAGTGTTTGTGAGCCCAGCTGACACTGGTACCAACCAAACCCTTCTACTCCACCTACAGGGTAACGGAGAGTATGAGGAGATCAGAGAGGACAGACAGAGCAGATCTCCTCCTGTGGAAGTGCCTACAGGTTATACTTGTGCCAAATACAACAAACCAAAAGGAGTCAAAGTCACAGACGAATACAGTTTAGCCACTCTTCCTACTACTTGTCCTCAGCACCAAGTAAGAAAAACTGTGGTAGAAACAGTTCTTTTTCACAGTTCCAATACAAATAAACATTCTACTTTAATGTTATTGTTTATTATAGTTCAGCCAAAACTGAACACATTTTCTACTGTTATGTGTGAAAGTTTAATATGTAGCAGTTCTGCACTTCTACTGCCCAATGACCTCAGGTCTGACAGTAACAGAAGCTTTTCCTTTGTCCAGCCAGCTAGGTCACCAAACTACATGTCAGCCATATACTGTACATGGAAACATAAACCATGTTAAATCCTCTTGTCCACTAAAACCTGTGATTGGCTCCAGCACTATCACCAGCCTTAAGAGGAAAAGTGGTTTGGATATAGGATGGATGGATGGAAATAGTGTTACAAGATCATGCAGTACTGTTTGACAAAGTTAAGTTTGCTGAAACATTGAGGTGAAAAATGGCAAATGTTTATATTTAATGATACATTTTCCTCTTGGAGGTTACCAACAGTTTCTGTACATGCAGATGTGCAGACCACATGTTGGGTTAAGAGATATTCAGGGTTTTGTACCTTATATATTTGTACTATCAACAACTATCTACTGTCTCATGTGTAATTGTATTTATTGTTTGAGAAAAAAATAAAAGGAGAGAAAAGGGTCAGGGTCAGTACATTAATTATACATACTTTTAATTCATTGCCTCTATATTGAGAGAATATGGAAGTTTAGTGCATTTATTGTAATATTTAAGTCTCAAACCACATTCTGTAAAACTGAACCATCTAGAATCAGCATCACTGCTAATGATTGGTGGAACAAAATATAAAACAACCAATCAAAACTTTCCTTCACATACACTGAAGCTTCTCTATATCCAGATTTTAATTTTATCATTTTCTTTGTCATATGAGTTTGGATAAAAATATATCTCCCAGTTTAGCTGTTAAGAAATTATAAATAAAGATAAGAGAATGTACAGCAGAAAGTATTGACCTTATTGTAAACTAAATGAAAAGCTTTAAGATATCATTAGTTCTAAATCAGTGTGTAACAGATCATTTCTTTCTTCATTTCCTTCCAGACAACTTCACTAAAATAATCTGCTCTTCATTTTCCCAAAGGTGCAGCTGCTTCTCTCTACAGATAACGTCGTCTACTCTGTACCCCAGCTAGAAGCGAAAAGCACAGATGATGCGTCACCTCCTCTGTACTCTACAGTTGCTTTTCATTGAACATAGCTTCACTGCTACTGCTGAGGCTCAGTGGTGAACTGGACATGGTTCTGATAATGATAAAGATGCTCTGAACATTTCAAAAGTCTTTAACAAGTTATATCTCTGTTCTCCTAACATGTGCTGTCACATTACAGTACATTCATGTTAACTATTTTTACTACTACTGTAAAATAAACTTTCCCCATAATTCAGTTAGTCAGTGATAGTTTGGAAATGAATGAAATCAACTGAACTGTTTTCACTGAATAAAATTAATTCAAATCAGAAAGCTTCAGTTGGTTCAGCAGAGGTTGACTCCAGGACAGATGCAGCAGGTAGGATTCCTTTTAACCTTTAAACTGGATTAAAATGTCTTCATTCTCTTACTCACTTTGTATGTCTATACAGTTATTATACACAATATTTCACAGTTAACAGGGTCAGTCATGTTTCTACACATGTTGGTGCAGTGGGTGAGATGTACTAGTATAATTATGACCAGTATAATAATTTCAAATGCTTAAATATTTTATATTTTATTTCTGTAGCAAAAGTAGCAAAACATTTAGTTTGATTTAAAGCTGCTACACTGTAAAATATATCATGTCTGTTGATGAAATGAAAGTTCATTGACCCCCTGCAGTTTGCATATCAGGCTCACATTAGAGTAGAGGATACCATCATGTTCCTACTGCACAGAGCATAATCCCACCTGGAGAGGCAGGGCAGCACTGAGAGAGACGTGTTCTTTGACTTTTCAAGTCCCTTCAACACCATCCAGCCCCACCTACTGGCTGTAAAGCTGCACAAAATGCAGGTTCACACTGTGGAGTGGATCACAGACTACCTCACTGGGCGACCATAGTTTGGGTGAATGTGTATCTGAGGTGGTGATAAGAAGTGGAGGTGCACATCAAGGAACTGTACTGGAACCATTCCTGTTTACACTCCACACCTCTGACTTCAGCTACAACTCAGGAACCTGTCACCTACAAAAATTCTTTGATGAGTCCTCAGCTGTTGGCTGCATCAATAATGACAACGATGAGGAGAACAGACACCTGACAGCTGCTTAAAGCGCAACATCAGTAAATACACACTTTACACAGTATCATACTTCTTATAAAGAGTGCGAGAAGTGGGGCCCCCTTAGCGAGGTCAGTGCTCCTACTGTCATAGCAACTGTGCATATCATATATACCACTGCTGTAGTTTAAAATCAGCCCTCAGGGGCCTCCAGCTGGCCTGGGGCCTGAAGTAGTTGGGCGCCTTCCCTGCTGGCAAGCGGTGCCCAGGAAGTTATTGTGATAATGTATTGCAATAAAGGAAGCAAGGAAATATATCACATTGTTTTAAAGACTAATACACCACCATATGCAGTAATTGTTTCATAAAGGTCTTATGCAATCAGAATATTTATTTAGCTTAAATAAAACAATACTAACCACTATCCACCTCTAATTACTGGACATGAAAAATGTTTAACATCCCTAATCTATAGTGAGGCTTTAGGACAAGCCCAGGACACAGGAAAGAGAGAGACTTGTAAATTACAAACTGTTCAGGTCTTTCTGGTTTTAAACATCATCTACAGGTAAATTCAACAACCTGTTACATTTTGTTAAACTGCACTGACACCATGTTTATGTCCAGTGGTTATTTGCATTGTAATGTTTGTAGTTGCAGCATTTTAACTACAGCTGAAAAAAGTTATCTATTATTTATGAACAAATCAAAAAGGGTAATTAGCTTTGGTTCCATGTTAAAGTGCATTTATCAACATTTACCAACATTTCTATGATAAACAAACCAACACACAGAAAAACAATAACGACAAGAAACAGAGATTCAAAACACTGTTTCTAATTTAGTTTGAGTTAAATTCTAATCAATTCAATCTAAACAATTATTAGTCACAATTATCTATTTGTATTATTTATATTAATATTTGTCATTTATTCACTTGTAGCTCAAGGATATACTGTATATAGTATGGTATAGTATGTTACCATATTACTGAACTGAACAGCATTGTTTGATTGACTTGTGAATTGGTTTTGTTTGGTCCATCTAACCAGTTGTTTTTAAACCATGTTAGTTTATAATCTTTGTCTTCATTCCATCTAATGTCGATCTTGCACCAGTAACAGTTTGTTTTAGATACTTGCAGGTATTTTAAATTATTGAAAATTTCCAAATAGTGCAATTTAGTGTTGTGTCGACTGTGGACCATCCCTGTCACAGCTGTGCAAGATGAAGGACTCAGATGCTAAACAGGAGACATATGTCAGTTTATATAAAAGTTCAGTATATTCAAGTTACTGTATGAGTAAAAAAGGTTCTGTACAGTATCTGGTAAAACTGCTAATGTTGACAGGTTAGTATACAGGAAGGAGAAATGGCTGAGCCAACAATTAACAGAGGAAGTGAATAGGAAGAGTCAGGAAAATCCAGGATTGAGGTCTAATAACTTAGTAAGATTCCAGTTTCTGGCACAGGCATCAAGCAGAAAACGCATTGTCAGAAAACAGAACTAGGGTCAGTGACAAGGTGAACACAGAGACAAAGTAACCAGGTTAAAGTGAAGTACACCAAAGCCCTTAAACTAAATTTAGTTCTTAAGAAGACTCCAAAGTGAATAGACACATGTATGCAGAACAGAGTGCACAAATGACTCTTCTTCTACTTGTTTTATTGCGGGTGGCGTTCATCGTTAAGGTGCATTACTGCCACCTATGATGCTGGAGTGTGAACCAAAGTAACTAACCAGAATATCGCTCAAAAAAGAAAGAAAAGAAAGGGGAAGAATATTAAATTCGATTCAGTAACTCTGTTTCTCTTAAGAATACACAGGCAGTATAAGGCAGTATAACTCCCTGTTTGACCGAGTATGTGCTTCAAACTATATTCCTGTATCCTCTGTGCTGTCAATTACCTCTTTAATATCTCTCATTCTGAATTATACTTTTAACATAATATGTGCTCTACTGATTCCTCTGCTTGACAAAACTCAAACCTGACTGATGTTTTCCTATTCGATGTAATGACTTTTTTAGTTCTGTGTGACCCAATCTTAATCATGTTATTATATTGTCCTCCTTTGTATTTCCTCCTGTTGCCCTGATCCTTCCCACTTCCTTCTGGATGCCATAGAGATGTCTGCCTGTTTTTCCCCTATCCCATTTATCATTTATCTTTCCATTTGTTAATGATTTTACCTTTAATTATGGTTTTTGCTTCTGCCTTGCTAAGAGTAATGTCCATGCTGTTTTCCTGCTTGCTTGTGTCCTTTGCCAGTGAATCTGCCACTTTATTCCCTTTAATTTCCTTGTGAGCTGGTATCCACATAAATGTAACTGCTGTCTTTAAATACTGCGGTCTGAATAGAGCTTCATAAATTTCATTATTTATATCTTGTCTACTCCAGGATGAAAATGATTTTAGAGAAAATAGACGTGAACTAGAATCTAAACTCAGAATAACTTTGTGTGGTTTAACCTGTTCTACCCACTGTAAAGCTGCTGTAATTGCTAACAATTCTACCGTATAATCTTCTTAGAGGTATTTTGGCCTTGTAATTTAAATGGCAATACATCATGTTATTTGGTTATTCAAATGGCAATACATTGTGCAATTGGCAATTCAATGCTATTTCAACATGTAATATGAAAATGCATTCAGAATTGGCAATTCAATATCAAAAGTGACAATTCAATTCGCTATTTCTTTAATTAAAGGTTTTAATAAAAGCTTAATTAATTGTATTTCATATTGTCATGGTTTAAGGGTGTCTTTATTCAAACGGCAATACATTTTGCAATTGGCAATTCAATGCTCTATTTGGTCATGTAATATGAAAATGCATTTTAGAATTGACAATTCAATATCAAAAGTGACAATTCAATACTTTCTATAATTAAAAGTTTAAATAAAAGCTAAATGAATTGCATTTCTTTAAGTCACGGTTTAAGGGTTTAAGTATCTTTATTCAAATGTGAGAGCAAACAGCGCCCCCCGCCACTAATGTATTGCATGAATCTGGCACCGCTCTGTGGGTCAAAAGTCAAGTAGAAATGCAAACTGTCAGTCCTCTCATCAAGGCGGGTCTCCACCTGCATCTGGCTTTTGATTGGCTAACTCGTTGTTCTGAAACACTCTACCGCTACACTGACCTGCTATGTCTGGAGACCAGTTCTGCTGTCGCCAGAGACCAGCGACATGACACCAGATGAGTTCAAGTCAACTGTTAAGTGTGGTTAACGCTCAGCAGAAAGAGTGTGTGGGCTGTAGTACAGACACAGACGTGCAGCGTTAAGTTTGATAGCGATGTGCAAACTTAGCACATTGGTTAGCATTGGCTAACTTGCGTGTTTGCAGTGTCGTTTTAATAACGTTAGTTACATGTCAGAACAGGAGTGTCAAACCACAGTCCTCAGGGGACACCGTCCTGCTTGTTTTACAGCCATTTCCACACTTACAGTTCTGTCTGGCTGGTGTTTACGAGTGACCACGTTAACTGGTGACAGACTTCCGAATGCGGCGCTGGTTGCTCGTAGTTACAGCAGCTGTTGGAAACAGGAAAAGGGCAACTTCGCTGTCTTCATCAATGCTGGTGGTTCGCATCGCATTATTAATACACATGTATGTAAATGGTCTGCAGTGTTTTGTTTGAGTAACTGAGTCACATTCGAGAAACAATCCGACCCCGTTTGTTTTCGTCAGATTCGTTTCACCAGCTGAATGTGGGAAAATGCTCCTGGACCAGGAGCCAGAACCAGTGAACCACTGACAGTCTGTGTCACATCCAGCTCAGAGAACATCCAGACAACATTTTACTGAGGTGGAAGCCAAGTAAAGTTGTGACCACCACATCTCTGTTAGATATTTCAGTTGGTTTCTATTACGTCTCTTTTCAGCACTAACACCACTGACTGTGTCACTTTATCAGAACAAATGTGTGATGATGTTTAAACGTTTAGTTACTGTGTATGTTACTTCTTTGCCAATACATAGGTCTACAGAAGACATATATAAGAAAAGTAATATGTAGCATAAAATGTCAATATCTAAGTCATCCATTATATCCCTAGTATATGAGCAGCCAAACATAAAAATATGTAATTGCACACCATTTTATTCTAACATGGAGTTATTTTAATAACCTTCGTTGAAGCCACTGTTACATGTCCTAGAAAGAGACCCCAGTCTGGATTACTGATATTACCCTAGAAGTGATTAGCCTTCATTTAAGATTCTATATGCTGTGAATGTTTAATTAACATTGTTTAAATATTTTTTTCTCTCCATGTCTCCTGTGATGCTTCCTGAAAGTCGTGCTGTGTCTGCTGCACATCATCTGATCAAATAAATAATAAAGCTTTACGCTGGAGAAAACAAATTTTTTTTGGTGAATGTTTCCAGCAACCAGTGGTAAATCATGTTTGTATGTGGCTTAATCTACAGCACTGTATCATATTCTGTTATCTAATAACCCCAAAAGGGTTATTTGGCCAGAAGCTGAGAGTGATGAGGAAGACAACATTGAGGTGTTCTGCAAGGCCACATCATTCTTGCGGGAATACATTGAAACAGGTGAGATTATTAAAAAATTTTGTCAGCAACAAATCATTCACTCAAGCACAATTCTGATTGGGGTACTCTGCTGTGGTATTTGCATTTATTAGTTGTTATTTTACTCCACTATAAATTAGAGAAAATTATTGTTATTTTACTCCACTACATTTATTTTAATGCATTAGTAACTAGTATACTGTTGTCAATTTAGATTCTTAAAAAATACTAACTATTGAATGCAGAGGTGTTATTATGGATGAAGCAGGTGTGAGAATATATACTGGTTAAAATCAGACCCAGCTTTATCGACTGATGCTTTTTAGTTTTCTTTTATTTATGTTTATTTTTATATAAATTACTATACATTTCCTATCCAAATTATCACCTTTTGTTAATTTATCCAATAAGTCTGGACTAGACTTGGACATTTATGTTATTAATAGCTTTAAATTCAATATTATTTTGGTTGCATTTTCTTACTTTTATAATTTCATTATACATGTACTTCATTTGATTATTTTTTGTTGTTGTCTCAGCAAATACTTGCACTTTAACCTCAGTACTGAGTTTGTGTACTTTGGCCACCTCTGTAAAACGGTTGCATACTGCACAACAAGCCTAATGTGTGTTTACATGTTCTGTAGCCTCTTCCTCAGAGGTTAGTGAGCTGGATCAGTTTTGGACTGGATGGACAGTCCTGCCCGATCAAATGTGTGTGGAAGTACAGCCAGACCTGATGTTCCCAGTGGCCTCAACCTGCTTCACCACCTTGAAAGTTCCTGCAAGATGTGGGACCTTCTCTGATTTCTGTGATAGAATGAGGGCAGCTGTTATTCTTGATATCACTTTAATCCCTCAATGATATGTGTTTGAAATGTTAATAATACTTTTCATTTGAAGGTATGTCCTGGATGTTTTACATATTTTTTCTTCTTCAAGTTGGTTGATTTACCACTGTTACTGTTGCAGAGGCAATTTTGATGATCTTATTAAATTAGAGCAGCCTATTTGACAGAACAAATATGTTTGCAATTTAGGAAAAAAAAGATTTTGATGGTTCACTGTAGTTTTAATAGTTAAATTGAAAAAAATAGTTGAAACAGCAATGCATCACATTTACATCACAGAATGATGCTTTTCTAACTCTGTAGTGACATAAATAAAGGGGCAGAAACAGACTGACCAAAAGATAAGGTATTTTTTGTGCTTCTTACAATTCATTAAGCAGAGAACATGTGTTCCAGTTGCTCAACCGCTGAGAGGTAAACACCAACTGCTTCACTCAGAGGAATGTCACGGTTGGGCAGTCTGGCAAGGTCTTCTAAAGTAAGCTCCCAGGGTAACTGGACTTCAGGGAACTGAGTTCCAGTTCTGGGCCATCCATGGATGCACCATATAGGTCATCAACCTAACGAAATATCAAAATTAATTATTGTAGTTTTGCCAAAAATGTTATTGTTACAGTTGTTTCCTGTTAGATGCATTAGAGACATGTAGACACTATAGCCCTTTTCACACATGTTTTCCAGACATCAACTCTGGACTTTACTGGGAGTTGCACTTCCACACATGCAGCACCCACCCAGACATACTTTGTTTAAAAGGTGTTCACACATCAGGAGAAATAGTCCATTTGATTTTGCTGAGGGAGGGTCTCTGTGTGGAGAGAGCAGGAGGAACGGTGTGACACAAAAAGTTCAGAGGAAATCAGCTGTGTTTTGTTTACAGCATCGAAGCAGAGTCTGATGAGAAACAATGTGAAATATTTTAAACCTCAGTTTCATGAAAGATATTTCCTATATTTAGGAGTGTTGTGCTGAGCAGATCTACTAACAGGGAATGGCCACACTCTCACTGTGATTACCCCGAGAATTATCAGCTGTGTTTACACCTGGACTCACATGGACATCGCACAGACTTCGTACTAGGGGCCTGGCAGGAGAAAGTCCAGTGCATGCGCGAAATCAACTCATGACACATGAAGATCACTAGTAGCATCGCCCTACTGACCCTGTATAAATATCTTTCACTTATAATACAATTTTTTTCTGTACCATGTTGGTCGCATGGATAGGTCTAAACCTACTTACTTCCTGAGCATCAGCCGCAGTATTTCTGTTTCGTAGCCACAGTTGGTAGGGTGATTGGTTATGTTCAGTTCTCAGCCTGTGAAAGTTCCAAGCTTCTTGGAACCTGCTGAGGTGACTTTGAGGGCAGAAAAACCCAATGGAGAGCGTAGATGTTGATTTCATTGTCATGACTTAACATCCCTGATGATTCCATTTCATTGAACAATGTATAAAACAGTTCAAGGACTTGTGTATATACATCATGCCAGAGACACTTAATCCTACAAAAGGTACATTTGAAGAGGGAAACAGTTTTAACAAAGTTTGAATATTAAAAGATTATATCATATCCCTATGGAACAGAGGATACCTGGATCTATATCAAGATCTTGAACATTAACTAGATGTTACTATTTCTATGTGTTATTTTTATAAAAAAAAGGAGGTCTACTTTACATTAACAGAACTGGGTTAGTGTGTAAAAGGTTATCCCCAATAAAAGACTGTACTAGTTAACTAGTAGTCATTAGTTTAATAAGTAAAGGATAAGGACACATCATATGTGTGTTAACAGTGCAGTGCAGTCCAGCGATCTTCTGATTTTTGTCTTATTTGGTCCAACATCTGCACAAATTTGTTTGGATGTGTGGGATTTCCTCTGCCTGTTTTCAACTGATTCCATGGCCACCATTTGGAAGTTTAGGAATCCAGATTAATCTTTAGCTAGCTGAGTAAAATATTTTTAGATCATAATAAATCTGCTTCATTATATCTGGCATGCAAAACAGTGACTCTGACCATCAAATAGCCACTAATCCTGTGTCATCTCCATCACGTTGGAAATAATAGATGCTTTTACTTTTTATTTCTAGCCCAACTCAGTGCTGCCACCTGGTGTGGGTTCAGGCAGAATTTTTTTTCCATCGTGCAACCAGCAGATCTATCAAATACTTTTTTGACTGATACTCTGGGCAGCCTTAGCTTACAATTAAATTTACTATGACAATTATCAGAACTGTGGTTTTCTCCCTGGGTCTGCACCATGAAGTGTACCACCTCTATGTTTTCACCTCCCTTATCCGATCTCACCTGTGATGGCAAACCATACTGCCTGACAGCACCAAGGAATACTCGAAGAACTGTTGCAGCACGGTTGTTGGTGGCAGCCATCAGGTACACCACAAGCCGGCTGAAACCATCAATCTCACCATGGAAGACAAATCGCCAACTTATAAAATATTTAGCACAATAGTTTAACATTGGATATATGTTTACTTACCGGATCAGCTTATGATTGCCATCTATGTGCCAGAGGCAATTTGGTGCAGGGACGCTATATTGCCGGCGATATAGTGTCCTGTTAGCGAGGGCTCGAAGTTCTGTGCCCTCTGGGTCAACTCTCTGGAGTGATTCTCGCACTCTTGCAACTTCACATGGTAAAGGTAGAGAATTTTTTAATTTAAAGGCATAATAATCTTGGTGTATGTAAACTTCTGACTTTTGAAGAAAGTAATTTAAAAGAATGCCTAAAAAAGGTTCTCTCTCATTATTCCGGCATTTAGCAAATGCAAATAAATTTGGTAATTCTTACTGACCTAAAAGGAAACGTTTAGTCAGATTTAATGTTGGGCAGTGAGGAAAAACAAGGTTGTGTGTCTTTTTATACAGTCTAAGTATGTTTCTGGTTTCATCTGTATAATCTCTCTTACTAATTCCAGTCAGAACTCTGGCTGCAGTATTCTGGATTTTGGATCTGGAGTTACTAGGAATTAGTAATTAGTAATTAGTAATTAGTAAGGAATTACAGTAGTCCAGTCTAGAAGTAACAAATTTATGGACTACTTTTTCAGGATCACTTTGAGACAGGATGCTCCTGATTTTGGTAATATTAAGCTGATGAAAGACAACAGTTCTAAAGATGGGTATAATGTGTGAGTTAAAGGAAATACTGGTCAAAGATAACTCCAAGGTTTCTCACAATAGTGTCAGAGAACAGAGCTATGATGTCAAGAGTAACAAAAGTATTTGATAGCATATTAGGTTTTTAAACTTTGTAACAGCATCTTCCGAAAGGCAAGTACAGAGGTGCATTTTTTCTGAATACTGCATGGCCCATTATTGTAACTGAAAATTGAATTAAATATGGTCACAAGAGATGACAAGATGAGGCATGAATGCATAATAATAAAAAATATGTGATAGAAAATAATTCAGTTGAAAAGATGAAATACTAATGGAGTATCAACACTCATGGGATGAGTGATGCTTTAACAGGTAGCTTACAAGTGAGAACATACTTTGTACCAGATGACCTCTTGTATAGAGATATGCTCTCATCATACGATATCCACACTGTGGGTGGCCCCTATTTTTCCTTAGAATTTAAATCATAGCAGAAAACGAAGCTTCACTATCGTCCTGCTAGTTAAACTCAAACTAGCTACCTTCAGTTTTCTGTCGACCACTTATCCAGTAACACTAAACTGGAGCTGTACCAGACCCACTGAAGTTAGTCGGGTATCCTCCGTGCTGTCTGCAGAGTTTCTGTTAAATACAGTTATTCATCAGACAGCTGCTGGCTCATCGCTGTCTAGCGACGATGAAACAAAAGCACAAACAGTGAGCAGATATGGGGAGCCGTCCCACTCCGATGGTATGTCGACAGTTGCAGCCAGGTAATGTTGTCATGGTGGCATTATAGAATACCCTAAGTCTATTACAGCGTGAGTAAGTCACAGGTTTTTTGTTAATGCACAAAGTAAAACTAAGACCGTCGCCCGCCACTTCACTGGAACACCTGTATTTGCCGGATGCTAAATTTACAACCGTTATAATAGGCAAACTTGGCCAATAAAGCAAATTCTGGTAGTATATAGCACAAAAAATAGTATAATACAGATAAATAATAATAAAAAGAGGCTAAAATAAGGCAAAGTCTTATCTTAGGCCATATTGCTGCATTCTGTGGACAATTGTACTTTTGCTGACTCCATACAAGGTGGCGATGTCTCTAATCTTCAGGCCATGATGTAGGTAACCTTCTATCACTTCTACAGGTATGTCAAAGACTGGTCTCCCAATTCTAGTTGCCAACACCTCAGCTCGTAAGGCCTGCATCAGTTTCAGCTGAAAACTAGAGGTGTTGAGGCCTGTCAAGGCAGAAAGTTCTTCCACCCTCTAGGAGAGGGTTTGTACTCTATCCACAGCATAATTTGGAGATGCTCGATTAGCATCGATTAACATCGTCAGCTAATCTGTGAAGAGCTGCAATAAGTTCCTCCGCAGCCATGATGTTACCAGCAAGGGTCAATGAGACCGGCCCTTCTCTGCCTCTGATTGGTTGGTGGTGGTTGTTACCCTCATTGTTTAGGATTGTTTAACCTCCAATCATCATGCCAATCTAAAGGCAGTGGGGGGCGGGCGATAACAGATGCAGGTGGAGACCCGCCTTGATGAGACGACTGACAGTTTGCATTTCCACTTGACTTTTGACCCACAGAGCGGTGAATAGTTTATGAAATACATTAGAGGCGGGGGGCGCTGTTTGCTCTCACATTTGAATAAAGACTTAAACCA
>OMLM01016602.1:12717-26971 GCA_900302695.1 Helostoma temminkii | reverse complement strand
TAAGGTCCAGGCCCGACACACAGAGAGGCAGATTAAGGAGCAGTTCAAGAAGCTTCACCAGTTTCTAGAAGAGGAAGAGGAGGCCAGGATGGCTGCACTGAGAGAGGAAGAGGAGCAGAAGAGTCAGATGATGAAGGAGAAGATGGGGGCTCTGAGCAGAGAGATAGCAGCTCTTTCAGACACAGTCAGAGCCACAGAGGAGGAGCTGAGAGCTGAAGACGTCTCATTCCTGCTCAACTACAAGGCTGCAGTGGAAAGAGTCCAGCAGCGCCCCCTGCTGGATGATCCACAGCTGCCCTCAGGAGCTCTGATAGACCAGGCCAAACACCTGGGCAACCTGAGCTTCAACATCTGGAACAAGATGAAGGATATGGTCTCCTACACTCTTGTGGTTCTGGATCCAAACACTGCTGGTCCAGAACTGATCCTGTCTGAAGATCTGACCAGTGTGAGACGAGGAAAGAAACAACAGCTTCCTGACAATCCAGAGAGGCTCAAAAAAGTCATTGTTCTGGGCTCTGAGGGTTTTAACTCAGGGACTCACAGCTGGGATGTTGAGGTTGGAGAAAATAGAGGCTGGTCATTTGGTGTGTTAGCAGAGTCTGCCCAGAGGAAAGGAGATATACGTTCTGGATTATGGAGAATTTGGTTTTTGTGCGATAAATACAAAGCATCCTCCTCATCACATCCAGACACTGATCTCCCAGTGCAGAAGAAGCTTCAGAGAATCAGAGTGAATCTGGACTGGAACAGAGGAAAGTTGTCGTTCTCTGATCCTGATACTAACACACACATACACACCTTCACACACACTTTCACTGAGACACTGTTTCCATATATTTGTAATGTGGATTATCATCCAGTGCAGATTTCCCCAGTGAAGGTCTCTGTGAGTGTAGAACAACAGATCTAGTTTAAAGATGATGATTATTGTGATGATGACCTTTATGGTTAACAGGGATCTCTCTAATTTACAAGTGGGTAGTAACGAGTTACATTTACTAGAATAACAAATGTACTTGTATAAGTAGCTTTACTGCACCATACTGTTTACTTTTACTTGTGTAGATTTGTGAAGAAGAAACACTACTCTCACTCCGCTACATTGGGCTGCACTCCACCCATTACTTTTTTATTCTGCACATTATTAATTCTTTATTTTTGCCAGAGAGATACCGTCAGTAGAGCTACTGCATGACTCTGTTCGCCAATCAGACATAGCCATGCAGTCACATGACCACACACAAACTGGCAGCATAGTGCCACAAATCGTCACAGGTAGCAGACAGAAAAAAAAAAAGTAAAAAATGACAGTGGTAATGAGGCAACTGTCTCCAGTGCTAAAACTGAAGAGGATGAACACACCTGGTGTCACATACAAAGCATGTTTCACTTACACACAGTGTAAAAGAACAGTTATATAATGTGTCTTCTCTGTATCTCTCAAAACAAACATTTCAGCACAAAGCTCAATGAGCCTGCTGTGGAGGTCAAGTATATATACAGTATACAATATATTTGTTACTAGAATTATTTTGCACTTTTAAAACATATATATGTTACCTACTGTAGATATTGGTTTCAAAAGCCTTATGTTGTGAAAAAGTGAGATTGGAAATTAGCTTTTTCTTGCCTTGATTTATAATTTTGTAGATGTTATTTTTTTTTTAAAATTATTATTTGGAAATACCAGAATTTGCTCTTTTTTTTCAGTCTGATTACATCATTTCTAAAAAAAATCTCACATTTCATTAAAACAGTTGCTCCGTACTTAAGTAGTCATTTCACAAAAAATTTTTTTACTCTTCAGTATTATTTAAATGACTCACACTTATACTTGAGTACAATTTTGGCTACTCCACCCACCTTTGCTCTGATTCTAAAGACTCATTATTTCATCCATTATTGTGATTCTTCAGACAATCCAACCTATTGATCAGTGAATAGAATCTAATCTAGAAACTGTGAACTGTTCTGTTTGTGTTCTGCTCATTAAATCACCAAACTCTGAAAACCAACAACCAGATGTGAACGAACAGTGAGAAACTGGATCCAGAAAGAGTTGAACATTTTTAGATGAACAGATTTTGGTAAAAAGCTTTGGTGTATGCAGCTCCACATACATGGAAGCTTCTGCAAAATGAGCTAAAACTACAGTCACTAGTTTGTTTGGGCAGATTTAAAGCTGCAGGATCTCTGTACTCTATCATGTGTCATCAGTGTCAGGGTTTGGCTATGTCCTTTAAATATTGTTTTTTAGATTTTGATCAGTTTTCTTGTGCCATTTTAAGTCATTTTATGTTTATAGTTTTACTTTTACCTTTGTTGCAAATTAAATCAGGATTTAATTGTTAATAGTCAGTAGTTGTGTCTGTAACAGTTCCCCCCTCCGACCAGCTGAGGCAGTGTCCCTGGAAGTCTCTGTATTTTGGTTTCCTTGTTATGTTTTTTTACTCCCTTCCAGGGGCATGTCTCGGCTGGCCGGAGTGAATTCAGGTGTGTGTTTTTAGCAGCTGTTTTGTGTTTAGTTAATCACTGTGTTTGTATTTAAGTTGGTCTGTTTTTGTTAGTCATTGCTACTATGTCACATGTCTGCCTCGTTTGATCCTTGTTCCTGCCATTTACCTTTTTCCCCGACCTCTAGCGTTTTTCATCACGGTTAGTAAGTACGTCTCAGCATAGTTAGTCATTTGTTTGTTTGTTTAGGTAGTTTGTTAGTTCCAGCTCTGTGCTGTTAATTTTTTTTTTTTTTTTGTTCGCTTATCAGCTAGTTAGTTCCAGCCTTGTGCTGCGTTTTTTGTTTGTTTGCTACGTTAGTTAGTAGTTTGCCTGCCTTTTGCAGTGCTCCCTATTTTCTTCCTCCTTTTGAGGGTTTTTTGTGTGGTAGCTCCTGCATTGCATTGCAGTCTGCTCTGTTTGTTTTGTCTTTCATTTCGTATTGTTAATAAATTGTTGTGGGTGATAGAACTCTGTATTCGTTGTGTTCTTGCTCTTGGATCTGCCAGTTAGCCTGTTTGTAACAGTGTGATTTGTGTGTTTTTATTTCTCTGAACTTTTTGTAAAAGAGACTTTTAACCTCGGTGAGATTTTCCTGGTAAAATAAAGGTTGATAAATAAAATAATCTGATGCTAAAAGGACTTGACGATAAATTCATGATGGTAGTAAAGACAACTCATTAGTCAGGGAATCTGTTTATAGCAGAAGATAAAAAGTGATTGGATGAAATGAAGGATAATGGTGATTAGAACAGAACTTAAACAGTCTCCTAACAATAAATCACCAATCATAGAGGTCATAGATTCTTTATGTCTTCATATCTGAGCTTTCCCAAACTCTGTTAGTGAGACTTTCTGTCAGTGTAGAAGAGTAGAATGGGTGTAGACGTCCTGTAAAAATTGGCAGTTCGATTTCCAGCTTTACTTCCTCCCCCCTCCCAACTCCTCTTTTGAATCTCTTTTGCTTCCCCAACTTTGGTTCATTTCACACTCCTAATAAGTCATACTGCTTTCACCTGTCTTGTTCGCTTTGTAAACAGGCCCTCCACACACTTTTGCCAGATTGTCTGCTCTTTTTCTACAGGTTGCAACTCTCCAGGCTTTGTTTAACCCAACCTGATCTCCCAATACCTCAAAACTTTGTTTGACCTAAACCTGCTTTTATCGCTAATTTTACTCTGTTTTCAACTCTGGTTATTGAATAGTCTGGATCTTCTGGATTGTTTATTCGGACCTGACCTCTGTTTTGACTGTGATTATTAAAGAAAACTGTTACAAACCAGCTAACCAGCAGAGCCAATAGCAGAAACTCAACAGGAACCAAGTGCAATTGCCAATAATTTATTAACAATAAGAATATATACAAACTAGCAGAGCAGACTCAAAAACATGCAAATGCCAGGTTTTAATCTAATTGGTACAAACAAAAAACAATCTAAGGAACACTGCAAAGGCAGGCAGACTAAAGACAGTCTAACCTTAATAGAAAACATAAATCTCAGATCAAGGCTGGAACAAACTAACTAGAAAACAAAAGCACAGCACAGGGCTGTACAGTACAAAAGCTGACTGGACTAACAAACTAAAACAAACTAACTGGAAAACCATATTGGATAAAGCTAGAGGTCGGGGAAAAGGTAAGTGGAGCAACAGACAGATGTGACAAATGACACTAGCAAAGAAACAAACAGGACTAACTTACATACAAAGGCAGTAATGATCAAACACAAAACACCTGCTAGAAACAACACACCTGAAAACTCTTAAACCAGCTGAGACATGCCCCCAGAAGGAAGGAAACACAAAACCAGAAAACCAAACACAGAAGCTTCTGGGGACACTGCCTCAGCTGGTCGGATATTATTTATTAATATAATTATTCTGTGGACTGTGGATTCTGTTTTGGAGGAATTTGTATGTTTTATCTGCTTTGCTCTAAAATCATTCAGTGCAACCTGAATCAAGTGGAATACACCACAGGAGTACACCATCTTATCTCTGTCTGCCATTGTATGATTGTTCTTTGCCATTATCACACTTTCTCAACTAGAATGTGCATTTCCTACAGAAAATGCGTGTGACTGCTGAAAGCAAGGTGTTGCTGCTGAACTTTTCTTAAGAATGCAGAGATGCCAGCATGGTACAGTATAAAACAAAACACTGTCGGAACTCTAAAGCAGGTGGCAGTATGTTATCAGAATTCAGTATGGTGTGCACATACTCACATGAGTGCATGAGGAATATTGTGCAGAATGTCATTGTCTCTATTCCCTAACCTTGAGTATAAATTTCACATTTACAAATTCATAACTAACACAGCTGGATTTTAGTATGTCAAGCAAGACAGCACAAGGTAGTCGTATACTAGCTGTCAAAATTGTGGACATTATAGTTCTAAAAAAAAACAAAAAACATAACCCCATAACCCCATTCCTTTAGTGCCCCTTATTGGCATTAAACTTTTTATGTTTAATGGTTTTTGGTTTTTGGAGACTAGTATGCTAGTATGCTAGATTGACATGCCTGGTTAATTTTATTTAGAGTTTTCACTGGCATCTGCTTGTTTTTGCATGTCAATTTCTTTCTGTCTACCCAGTTTGTTGCATGCTTTTGTTTCAGTAGTGGGGTTGATATGGGGTGGAGTGACTTCGACAGGTAGGTCATTCACCAACAGTAGAAGATTACGGTGAAGTGTCCTGGTTTTTGCTTATCTCCCTTTTCTGGACAGACAACATACACTGGACTCTCTGCAGGCCGTTCCTTTACTGTATAAATAGTCTTCTCCCAGTATGATCTTAACTTGCCTGGTCCTCCACGTTCACTGAGGTTTCTGACCAGCACTCTGTCTCCAGGTTGTAACACAACACCTTTTGCTTTCTTGTTGTATGTTACTTTCCCCCTTGCACTGGACTTCCTGCTGTTCTCACTGGCAATCCTGTATGCTTCTGACTTTCTTTCAGCCCATCTCTCCGCATATCCTTTAGGTGAATATGATTCTTTCTCAGCGCTTAACCCAAACAACAAGTCAACTGGGAGTCGTGGGTGACGGCCATAAAGGAGGAAAAAGGGTGAATAGCCAGTAGATTTGTGTCGGGTACAGTTGTGTGTATCACATGCGGAAGGTGGTCCTTCCACCGCATTTTCTCGCTTTCAATTAATGTCCTCAACATCTGGAGTATGGTGCGGTTCGGTTGGGTTGCCTTGTGAGTGGTAGGGCGATGTTCTTGAATGGCCAACTCCAGACAAATATTGTAATCTCCGAAACAGGTCATTCTCAAATTCACAACCCTGGTCGTGATGCAGTTTTGCCGGATATCCAAATCTCGGTATAAAATCATTTAACATACGTTCAGCTGCTGTTCTTCCACTCTTATTCTTTGAGGGGTATGCCTGGGCAAATCGGGTGAAGTGATCAACCACTACAACAATGTATTCATACCCTCCACGACTAGTTTCCAGGTGCAGGTAATCAATACACACAAGCTCTAAAGGGAAATTGGATGTAATGCTTCCCATGGGCGCTCAAACGTCATCCTCAAGGTGTAATCTGCTCCACTCATGCAGTAGTTTGCTCCTCTTACTGCTTCGAATGTTTCTCCTGCTGGTTTGGTGTCTGAACCCTTTAACTCAATTACCTTTCCTATGGTTTCATCCTCTCTCTGGGCCCTCACAAGATCATCATGGCTGATGGTGGGCAGGTGAGGATGCTGGTCTGGAGAAGCAATGTTTAATGCTGCCACCCAGGCCACATCTTTCAGCTTCGCCGTCTGACTCCCATCCCACATAGCTCAAACCGCCTCGTCTGAAAACTCCTCAGTACAAGTCACCCCATATTTCTCCATATCCAAGGGAAGGCGGGATAGGGTGTCTGCATCCACATTTGACTTTCCAGGTCTGTACCTCACATCGAATCTGAAGTCTGAGAGTTCCCCAACCCATCGATGACCCACTGCGTTTAGCTTTGCTGTACTCATGATGTAGGTCAATGGACTGTTGTCAGTGTAAACGGTAAAGTGAGGGGCGTAGTACAGGTAATCGCAGAACTTTTCACACACAGCCCATTTCAATGCAAGAAACTCTAGCTTTCTACTATGCAGATGGTAATTGCGCTCAGCAGGCGTCAATGTCCTCGATCCGTATCAAATAACTCTCAACTTGCCCTTCTGACGCTGATAAAGGACAGCTCCTAAGCCCTGGTCTGATGCATCAGAATGTAAAGTGAAGGGGAGGTTGAAATCGGGATATGCCAGTACAGGTGGGTTTGTAAGGAGGGTCACAAGTTGTTCAAGGGCTCCCTGATGCTCAATGGACCAGTCAATAGGCTCTTTGGAAGGTAGCTGTGGACATCTGTTTCTTTTTCCAGGTGTAATAGACTGGGCCCTCCCTGGCTTGGTTTGAAGCAGCTCATAAATTGGTTTTGCAATTCGGGAAAAATCCTGGATGTATGAGTGGTAGTAGCCCAGGAATCCAGTCAACTTCCTCACATCACCAACGGTCTGAGGTGTCTTACTTGACAGGGTTTGCACAGCTTCAAGGTCACGTGGGTCGATTTTGACACCTTCAGCCGAAACAATGCGACCCACGTACCTGACTTCCCGTCTGAAAAGTTCATGCATTTTTCAGGTCTCAGTTTTACCCCATGTCTCTGAAGAGCCTGGAGAACTTTACGAACAGCCTCAACATGCTCGTCAAATGTTTTCAAATAGCAAAGGACATCATCAAGGTATGGAGTGCAGCATTCGTCCCTGAGGGGTCCTAACATCTCCTCCATGCTTCGTTGAAACGCCGCAGGGGCATTTGAGAGTCCAAATGGGATGCGGACCCACTCATAGAGACCCCATGGAGTAATGAAGGCAGTGAGGTGGTGAGAACCCTCAGCGATGAAGCCTTGATGGTAGGCTTTTCCCTGGTCCAGGACACTACACAAGGTCTGGCCCCCTAAAGTGTCTGTTAGGTCTTGTATTCTGGGCAGGGGGTGTCGATCAGGGACAGTCTTTTTGTTCAGCAGGCGATAGTCAATGCACAGCCGAAGGCTGCCGTCTTTCTTCCTGACACAGACAACGGGAGCTGCATATGAGAATTTGGATTTAACTATCCAGCCTTTTTCCAACAGTTCTGTTATGTAGTCTTTTACCTCTTTAAACAGGGGCTGTGGGATTGAGGAGTATGCTTTCTGGACAGGAATCTTATCTTTAAGGGTGCCTGACATCTGCGGTGACATCGGATGCATACCCAGCCTGCAATCATGTGTAAAAGCTCCAGCCTCCTCACACAGCATGCTGTTAACTTGTTCAGCATCAAGGTGTCTGAGATCGACAGGAGGTTGCCATTGCGCTGGGCTGTCACCATCAGATGTCGAGGTAGCACTGTTGATAGTTACTGTAGGTTTGAGTGTTTCAGGTGTGTCTGTTACAATCACTTTATCCACATAATGGAGGCTACCAATGGATGTCTTCCTTGGTAAGATGAGTGTGTGTTTTGTGTTGTTTCCCACAGGCACAGCTACATATGGTCTCTCTTTGTTTTGCACCTCAAGCAAGCCTTCACCAACATCCAGCTCCTCTAGTCGCACATTGCTGTCATCAGGCTCAAAAAGGAAGTCAGAATGTGACCGGTCTATTATGGCTGGGATTTGGCACTTAACCCAGGCTACCTGACCCGCCGGGATGACAGTGTCATGCCTACCTGTCCACAGGCTTCCGCTCTGCACACAGGGCTTATCAGTCTGGATAAAGTTCACCAGGAGCTCTGCCTTTTCTGATGGTATTGACATGGCATTACAGAGCAGGCTGGTAATGATTGGAATCAGTTTTTCACGTTTGTTCTCGCACCACCTCTTCCAGCACATTGAAACCCAGCAGTGGCCTCTCCAATGCACAACTACTAATAAGAAAAGGTACCGTTACTGAAAGGTTAGGGTCCTCATTCCCTATGAAGTTGACTGTAATTGCGACCCAACCGTCAAAAGGGAGAGTCTCACCATTCACTGCATAGATTCTTAACTTGTCTTCTTTGTCAATAATTTTGTTAAGTGGCCTAACACTGGAGTCTGGTAGGTACTTGTTTTTCCAGTCTCTACCAATCATGCTCACTTGGGCTACCGTGTCTAGCAAAGCGCTGACTGCTAATCCATTAAGGTTACACTGCGTGAGAGCTTTTCTTCCTATAAGCTTAGCTACACATTTACTTTTTCGATTAGGGAAATCATGGGAGGATGCATTACACATCTCGTTTGGTTGTTTCTGTCTCTTGTTTTCCGATAGTTTTTTTTTCTATAGTGTTCATGCTTTCTCTGTCAAGTCCACCAGAGGGACGTGTCTTGTTGTGGGACAGTGTTTGAGACCTGGTCACTGTTTGTCCCCTGACAGAGACCAGGTCAAGTTTCCCTGACGTGTAGGTTTCTTTAAACAGCCTACAGCCCTGTGCCCTTCTTCACCGCAGTGGAAACAATGGGAACATTCAGGACGGTTCTGCTCAACACACTTATCACAGCCGTAGGATTTCCCTCTCCTATGATCTACTTTCCCTTTAAAGGTAAGGCTGCCTTGTTCAGACATCTGAGTCCGTAGCGACTGCTTCATGAGCTCAACCATGCTTGTAAGTTTTTCAACTTTCTCTTTTAACTGCTGGATCATATCTGTTTTAGGTTCCTTTACTGACCCTTCCTCTTTAACACCAGGGCACTTAGTAGCATTAACTTCGAGCTGGGCACTGTGCGCATTCGAATGTTTCTGGCAGGGAGTTGGACCCAACCACGGTTGTCTTTCACCTTCATCACTCAATATTTTTTTAATCTGTTTCAGAATTGCCTTATCAGTCACTTGGTTGTCAGCAAGCAGTGGTTTGAGCTCTCGATGAATGTCATCATGCTTGTATCCTAAGCCTTGATGCACAGTGTGGAGAAAGACATCTTGGACTGTACTTGCGACATCTACACTGCTATGTTTTGAAGCCAGCATGATCTTTTGTTTAAGTCCTATGACGCAGTATAAGAACTGCTGAGGAGTCTCATTTTCCTTTTGTTTAGTGCACATCAGCTCTTGGAATAGTTCTGTATTACTTTGTTCTCCCAGGTGTGAGTGGAGAAAGCCTTTTAGTTCCTCTACTGTTAAATCATCCTTATCCATTAACATGTCTTTGAAACTTCCAGGTCTGATTACCCTGAGGACCGCTCTTACAATCTCTGCATCACTGAACTGTTCCTTTAAGCCTTCATTAATCTGCCGGCAAACACTGTTATAGCTGATAGCTGATGTCTGATGCCAGATCTCCAATCTGAACCCCTTGAATCTTGAACTCTCTCCGATGGAGGTATGAAAGATCTCTTAGGGAGACCACTTTGTAAGGTGTTATATGTGAGTGTTCAGTTAAACCTCTACTGGCTGATGTCTTGATATTTCGTGACGCCGTCTGTTTCTTACAGGTGACTGAGGTACAGTCACAGAAGTGGGTGTGGGCACATACTGCATAATTTTCTTACTAAGCTCCTCGTAACTAGTTAATATTTTCTGCAGTTCTGCATCATGGGGGCTAGTGGGTGTAGCGGCTGCGTGTTGATTCACACTGTTTGTGACAACTCCAGTAACTTCACTATCACTAGTTACAGACACATTAATATCACCAACTACGTTACCCGCTTCAGCAATATCATCTTCACTCCTTGAGGACAACGGATCTCCATCATTGTTAAATTGCATACCAGAAACATGACGCTTTATGACTGTATCTACCACATCTCTTAACTCTAGCAAGTGTGCCATACCTGAATCCTCAGATTCTACTAAGGCCTTACTTCACATGAAACTGCTGATATACTCAAAACAACCGTCCTCATCCCCTATCATGAGGCAAGATGTGTCCAATGCAGGCACTGGACCCACTTCTTCTTACCCCCGCCAGATAGTCTCACACCCTCCTGAGAGATACTACTATCCAGCATTTGAAACTTGGACTGCTTACCTGTTACTGACCCTGCCTGACCTGCACTCCGATTCTTGCCTGAACCACCAGTACTGTGAGTACCCCCAGGCTGACCTGTTCTGTTCCTCGCCTCTCCCTACTCCCAGTACTGGATCTGACTCCGACCCGGACCTTCCCCCTAAATCCTCCCTACTCCGTCTGTGTTCTGGACTCCCCTGTGTATGACCCTCGGATTGATTCTGAACCTGAGCCTAAGCCTCTGGACGAACTGTGTTGCTGCTCATTAGGACTGCTTACTGTGTATGACTTGGACCGACTGTTTTCTCCTTTCTGGTGACCATCTCTGTGTGTTTGTACTAACTACTCACCTGGATCTCTTCCGCACCTGCTATTCTCCTCTCACCGTGCTCCCAGTCTCCTCCCACTCTCCGCAGCTCCACCAGCTCTTGCCTGGACTCGAAAACACTTCCAGAAACATCCAGGCTCCCCTAGCTGTCTTCATCTCACCCAACCACTGCTCCCCTCTGGTTCATAACCTCACTACATTCCAGCCGGCTCCTATCCTTCCACGCTGCACCTCTACCCTCTTGCAACCACCATACTCACCGGAACCACTGCCAAACCGACTGATGCTCCACTGATCCTGACCACCACACTGCACTATACAGTAATTGCAATAAATATCTCTTTATTCTACTCTCTGCCTCTGACTGATTCCTGGCATGGAGCCCACATCTGAATCCGTGACACCATACCCCTGCTCTGCTCCCTTGACACACACACAATCCAGTGTTCGAGTATCTCTGAATTATTTTGAAGATGTATTTTTCAGAGCTACTGCTTCTCAATGACAGTGAGTAAAAATGTATATGAATAGTTTCAGTAGTGTGTATTAGAGCTTTTCACCAAAAGTTTCCTCTTTAATGTTTTTTTAAAAATATAATAAAGTAAAAAAAGTATAATAAAAATAATCTGATCATAGTGAGACATAGTATTGGCCAAATACAACCTCAGACGTACAACAACAACTTTTTTCTTTGTGCATCAGACTTGGGTGATATTTTCAGCTAAAGGTGACCAATATGAGCTTTCCAGGTTGACCCAGTAAACATTGTTGGAGGTTCTTGCTTTTGTTTTCCACTGTTTTTTTTTTTTTTTTAAATGAAAATTTACAATTACGCCAGAGGAAGTCACATTTATCTGAAGGATGCTAATAGGAGATTCTAGCTGATATACAACTTGTTAGACATAAACTCAAGAATGTAGGGTTAGACCTGCAGAGGCACATGATCCTATTTTTAGCTGTCGGACACCAATGGGGAGTCGAACATCAATGACAGCCAACCTAAGATGTTCCACATGAAATTATGTATAAGTCTGCCATTTTTTCAGCTGTTGGTGTTTATCAATTTTTGAGTCTGAGTGACAGACAAACTGAAATTGATATAGATTCCTTTAAAAACACTTGTTTCCAGCAAAATTAATAATGTATACAGCGTATTTCTAATCAGTTTGATGTTACAAAATCTACTTTTCTAATTGTGTCAATGCAGAGTGGATTGATCATATTCAAAGATTTGTAAAACCTATTACCTTTTAAATCGAGACCACTTTAGACTATACAACTAGAGCATGGAGAAATAACTGAGCATGTGTCAGAAAAACTGTTTCTGCTATCCCAGCTCCTCCTGCCTGTCTGTCCCTCATTTCCTTATTGGGTCTGTTACTGGTTTCCCTCCTCTCTGCCAAATTGCCTACTAATTACTCAGTTAATTGCACCTGTTTTGTTCCCTCTTCTTATAAGCAGGTCCGTTTGTCTCCTACCCCTGCCAGATAGTCTTGCACTTACCAGAGAGATACAACTATTCAGCATTTACCTACAGACTGCTTACCTGTTACTAACTCTGCCTGACCTTATTCTGCCTTTGCCTGACCCCCCGGTACCGTGAGTTTGCTACCTCGTCCTTTCCTATTCTCTGGACTGGACCCAACTCTGTCTCAGATCTCCTCCCTCTGAATTTTACCCTGTTCTATCTGTGTTGTGGACCTCCCGGTAAATCATTTTGGACTGATACTGGACCTCTGAGTTAGCCTTGTAGACAGGCTGTGTCAAACTGTTTCCTAGAACTATTTTACTGTGTATGACCTTAGACTGAATATTCCAACCTGCTGCTAGACTGTGTATGACTTTGTGTTTACCTGTCTTTTGGATCTTTTTATTGGATGGGAATTCTATGTTGTGCTTCTGCAAATGATTAACTACTCACCTGGAATCCCTCTGTCACCGCCAGTCTCCATTCACTGTGTTTCTAGTCACCATCTACTTCAGCTCCACCTCTCACCCCCGACAACAACTTCTGGATCATCACAACCACCACTGATCTTCTGGTCTCCTACACTCTCTACATCCAACTCAACTCCTTCACACCAATACTGCTTCTCGCCTCTCATCACTTACCTCCCTCCAGTGAGCAGTAATAATATCACCATCCTTGTACCAATCTATACCCTCCACAACTGTCCCTTCTTCTAGACCTCCATACTCACCTGAGGCGCTTCCTGTTCGACGGGTGCTCTGCTGGCTCCTGCTCTCATCTATTGCACGTTTCTTATTGTAATAAATTATTCTTTAATCCATATCTGTCTCCGGGTTGTCCCTGGCAATGAAGTCTAGTCCCATGACAGCTATAGCAATTTTTAGAATCTACAACTCGGAGTAGACAGCTAAATAGTAACTTTGTAAATAAACAACCATGCTGTTTTTTTGTTTTTTTTTTGTTTTTTTACTTATATGTATAATACCATATATTTATTCATATATGTGTATGATTAAGTGTAAGCTTAAACATAATTAAAACACATTAAAAATTCTGTTTAAATGTATACACAGGTTATTTTAGTTATTTCATTGCCCATTCTAATTTCTCTTTGAACTGCAGATTTGTGTTGCTCATGTGTTGAGTTGCTACAACAACACAAATGTCCGCCTCCACATTTAGATTTCCCTGGCTTCATCTTCTCCCATAATAAATATTCACAAATTTCTGGAAAGCCTCATCAACACAGCCACAATGGTGCTAGTTAAGAACAGTCAGTGGAAAAGACCATCATAGTAGGCCAAATGAAAGGTCACTACATTGATATCCCACTTTCAAGCCTTAACTTGCTGGCAGAAGATAGTTTAAGGCTAAAATTTGGAAAGTCACCATGAGTTGAATACAACAACAAGCATCTCTTAAATTACCTTTAAAATAAGTTTACAAGATAATTGAGGCTTGTTGATATAGTGTATAATATTTAAAAAGATGTTGGTTTAATTAAAACAAGAAAAAGCCATTGTTTAATTTTCAGTGCGACACTGTGACGGCAACAACCTGGCCATCATGCATCGGTGTAACATCTCTTTGTTTCTGAATCCAGCGTCTGAATATTATCTTAATCTCATTAGTTCGCAGACAGTAAATGAACGGATTAATCAGTGGAGGAAAAAGACTGTAGAACAGGATGGTGGCTATACGCATGTCAGTGGTCATTTTCATGTTAGGAACTAAGGGTGCATAGTACATAAAGAAACGTGGTATATAGTAGATAGAAAGGATACAGCCGTGGGTGGCACAGGTCGCAAAAGTCTTCCTTCTGCCCTGAGGAGAACAGAGGTTTAGAGTTAAAGAATTTTGAATAAAATAAAAGTACGATGTAAGAAGGCTGATATTAATTATGGAAATGGTTTAATTTGACAGTCATACAAAACATTAACTTACCTGTCCACTAGCCATACGCAATATTGATATGATGATACAAATATAAGAGAAAACGATGAATGTTAAGGGAACATAAA